>CM051705.1:901186-906186 GCA_028022725.1 Lycodopsis pacificus | reverse complement strand
GAGGATGAAGATGATGGTGATGAGGATGATGAGGATGAGGATGAGGATGATGATGGTGAGGATGATGATGATTCTTCCCTCCAGTTGTGCGCCGAAGGAGTAAAAGGACGAACACATGACTGAAGAATGAAACGTTCGAGTGAAGGAATCACTGAAGGAAACACTTTTCTTT
The DNA here is from genome assembly GCA_028022725.1 of Lycodopsis pacificus. Classification (NCBI taxonomy): domain Eukaryota; kingdom Metazoa; phylum Chordata; class Actinopteri; order Perciformes; family Zoarcidae; genus Lycodopsis; species Lycodopsis pacificus. The sequence continues at coordinate 906,014 of CM051705.1, read as the reverse complement.
CTCTGAAACAATTTCATTTCATGTGAAAATGTATAAACAGACGTTTCTCACGTCCTCGTATTCAGAGCTCTTCACCGTCCTCATGTCTTTACTCAGGTCTCCGTTTTAAACAAAGCGTGAATGAAGTGCATTCAAACAATATGACTTGATTGTGTAGAACACGTTGTAATAAGTTTGTCTGTGACATCAGAAATGTGCCTGTTATTCATTCACCAGTCTGCCTCTGCAGCTCGTCACCTCCCGTCGTCATCATTATAACTGTGTTCATTCAGTGTGTGTGTGTGTGTGTGTGTGTGTGTGTGTGTGTGTGTGTGTGTGTGTGTGTGTGTGTGTGTGTGTGTGTGTGTGTGTGGAGTGAAAGCCCTTTTACAAACTGACCTTCCTGTCCTCACACTTCTCTACAGAGTGAGACTCTGCGTGAAGTCACTCTGACGTCTGTGGAAACTGTGAGCAGGAGGTTAGCACAAGAACAAAGAAACAACATGGAGGAGCACGTTGTTATGGTATTACTGTGGAGGACGGCTCTGTGGACTCACAGAGAGGCCAACACACCTACTGGAAGAACACTTTGGATAATATTGTAGAAATACCAAATGTGATGATGCTCAGTAAAATATAACCTGATATGTTTGATGTATGAGCTGCAGCAGTCTGTCTAACAACACAAGTCGGGTTCCCTTCTCTGCATTTAAACGGTTTCCTCAGTCGCATTCGTTTCAGGACTCTGACCCAGGAGACCATTGTTGGTGTCCTGTCTGAAACCAAAAGTCAGCGTGGACTCACTCACGTTACACGCTTATATATTCAAACCCACATGGAGATGCTTTGTGGGGAGGCTGCTCCAGAGCGTCTCTCCATTCATGGAACAGTTCATGTTGAGTTCAATGACTGAAGGCAGCTGCTAGCAGGAAAGAGGACATCTGGACATCTTCACTGAGCAATGGTTTCCTGGCTGGGGGAGAAACTCCTCTCACTTCCTGTCACCGCCAAAATAAGACAAAAATATGCTGAAAACACATTGTTCTTTTTATTTTTATATAAATACGGGTTCAGGGTGCTTTGTTCTGCCGTTTCTCCCTTTGTTCTTGTGTACAAACGATACTCTGTGTTCTCATCACGTTATATTCTCAGAGTTGAACGTGAACAGGCAGATCATCGGGAGCCTGTTTCTCCTCGTTGTTCATGTCAGGTGAGCTCCGTGAACTTTAAAGGCCAGCGTTCACTCCTGACCTGCCTGAAACGTGTGGGTGGGTAAACATGAGGAGCGCGGTGCTGTGGAGAGTCATCTGGTGGATGCTTAATGGACCTTGGATTGTTGCATTCTTCCACGTTGTACTTGTACACCGAACAAAAGAGCCTTTTCATTCACTCACAGCTTTATTGTGGCGGTTGATAATTAGATGTAATTTGCTTCCTTCATCTAATAACCCGTCTCCTCCTTTTCAGCGAGTCTTTCTCTCTCCTTTTTGTGTCTTCCATCAATTGGACGCATCATTTGCCGTCCTATCGTTCAGCAACACGAGCTGTTTTCAGTCTCATCACTTCTCAAACACCACAGAGACGAGGCGTCCAATTAGAGCTCAGCGCTGCGTCGCCATGGATGCAACTAATTCTCCTGTTATGAAGATGCATATCATCTCATCCTGGAATAAATATTGCAGCAAAATTTGCTTTCAATTTCTGTCAAATTATGAGAGTAATGTTACTTTGAAGATGCAGCTCTCGTGTGTTTTGTGAATCCTCTGTGACGCCTGTGATGAAGAGCAGAACTGGAGAACAGGTGCATTGTGGTCTCAGAAGGACTTCATGTTCCAACGTTAACGACTTGTTCTGGAACTATTTTTACCGTAATTACCTTTAATTCAATGCTTACATTACACCAGAAGACATTTGCATAAAGCTTTCCTCTACTTAGAGAGAGTAGAGTAGAGTAGAGTAGAGTAGAGTAGAGTAGCGTCGCGTAGAGTAGCGTAGCGTCGCGTAGAGTAGCGTAGAGTAGCGTAGCGTCGAGTAGCGTAGCGTAGCCCATTGGTCCTCACTGTTCCTCATTGTTCCTCATTGTTCCTCACTGTTGTGGAGAGGAAGAAGAACAGTTCTATGTGAATTAACGGAGCGTACTGAGTCAGTCTGGATGACAGAAACACGTTGATATTGCAGCTCAGTTATTATGTCAGATAGCAGTAAAGAGTGAGGATGATCATGATTATGATGATGACACATGAGACGGTATCAATGTGCAAATGTGGATTAATCTGTCGCTCAAAATAATCCCCAACTAAAGCAATATCTTCTCATATTGTTCATTTTTAATATAAAACTACAGAAACCAGCAGTTTTAATAAATGACTGATGAAATCAAATAATTGTGTCTTCAGTAAGAACCGGTTCCGAAGGCTTCGAAGACGATCTGTTGTTACCTTCAAATAAAACAAGACTTTATTTTTAGTTCAGAAGCAGAAGGAACCTTATTGATCCTGAGTCGACACCGAGTCTCTGCAGCGAGAAGAAAACACAGAACGTGAGAACTGTTCCGTCACATTTAGCTTTTCCTCAACCTGCGACATCTCAGTCTGGCTGTGAAACACTTACTACATGGAAGGTGTTGTGTTGATGGAGTCTGGATGCTTTGGATCCAGGGTTCCCGTGCTGTCAGTCTCAGAGACGCACTCTGCCCGTGTTCCTGCTCACGTGACACGCTGCTGCTTCCAGATTGAGCAGCAGCTGAACACTGCATGACGTCTTCGTCCTCTGTAGTCCTTCACGGGACATTCATTCCAGTTTCCATGGCTCTCAATGCTGTCTGTCTCAGTCAGCTTCCATCCACACGACGCAGCTTCTGTGCTGCCACTCAGCGTTAGGGATCTGGTGTTTGGAGGCTTTTCATCCTCTCACAGTAAACACAGCTGCTGTTGGTTCCGTGCTGTTCACACATGAAGGACTTCATGTCGCTCCAGTCTGATTCTTCTCTTCGTTCCATCTCAGTGTTGGGAGGCGAGTCAACGGCATGAAGTGAATTGTCTGTTGAATGTCAATATGTTTCTCCATCTCTGTCTTTCTGTGGAATGAAGCCGGCCGGTGGACTCGGCTGGGACGCTCGTTGACGTGCACACATTTGACAAACATGGTCCAACTGTTCAATGTCGACTCGCTTCTCTGGCGACAATTTTAGATTTTTAGATTTCTTGGCAGCAACTCTTCCAGCCCGGAGAACAAAGACAGAAGTCTCTGTTTTCTAAAACGGCCTCCGTCAGCAGGACAGCGTTGTCCCTCAGAGCTCTTGTTAACGCAGCATGGCGCTTCAACAGCCCGATAACGAGCAAAGCCCAGTCCAAGATGGGCTGTTCTACAAGAACAAAACACAGACAGTACAACAATAACAGCTGCAGAATCCTGGTTTGGAGGTGGTTCGGTGCAGCGATGTGGTCTTCGTACCGGACCGTTGGAGCTCTGGAACCACCGGTCCGTCTATGTTCGGACCCTCACCTGAGACCATGAGCTCTGGGTAGAGATCGAGAGGATGAGATCTGGTCTCAGCCTCAGAGAGAAGGAGAGGAGCTCAGAGTAGAGACGCTGCTCCTTCATGATGAAGAGCCCAGTTAAGGTGGTTCAACATCTGATCCGGATCCTGCTGGACTTCCCTTCGGAGGTTTTCCGGGCACGTCATCCAGCGCTAAACGGTGACGTCACCGTATAAACGCAGCAGCAGCTTGTTTTGGCGTGTCCGTCCATGCGGGTAAGACTCTTCAGGTAAACAAACACATTTGTTTGCCGATGTTCATGGAAAGTTGATCATTTCCTCCTCCGTGTCTTTTCTCTACAACTTCATCCAATCAGCACCAAGAGACGGATCAGCACCCTTTCTGTGATGCAGGGCTTATCGTCTCTGCCTCCGCATTCACACATCACATTGAAGCCTCTCCTCTCTTTTATCTCTCATCACTCGTTCCCTCGACACTCCTTTGATTTGTGGTCCTCTGATTGGCTGTGCAGACCTTCTTCTTCTGCTCTTTTATTCTCATGATTTCAGGTTTTATCTGTGATTGCGCTGCATTTTTCTGTCAATTTAGCGCTTTAGTCTTTATTTTCATTTCACATTATGGCAATCATTCTCAATCGTGACTCGACCGTCATCAGGTTGAAGAGGAAGAGGAAGAGGACGAGGAAGAGGAAGGGACAGAGATTTGTGTCTGCAGCTTCTCAGTAAATCAGCATCTCAAAGTTCTGAATGGTTCACTTTTTTCTTTTGCCAGGAATACGATGCAGGATGAACGTGAATTTACTGTTTGTGACGCTAACTTAGCCTAGCTTAGCATAAAGACAGGAAACATGGCTGTGTTCAATGGTCAAAGACACGCTAGTTCAAGTAATTAAGACTCAGACAATCGTTACAGCGGATGACTAAACTCAGGACTTCATGTTTAAGTATTTCATCATAATAGATAACTGTACTGTACCTTGTTCTGTTTTATGACTTTTTAATGTCATTGATGATATCATGCACACATTACTGTTCCATTTTAGTTTGTATTCACTTCTTATACATTTTATACTTTCAATCTTTTCTTGTAATTTATATCTTCTATTTGACTATAATTTGTTTTACTATATATATATATATATATATATATATATATATATATATTTATATATATATATATATATATATATATATATATATATATATATATATATATATATATACATATGTATTGCTATTCTTTTTTGCACTCGTGGCAGTATTATTTCTTTTACACTTATAATAAGTGATTGAATAATAATTATATATATATATCCATCTTGTGGGCACACACACTGTTTACACACTCAC
>CM051705.1:883686-896186 GCA_028022725.1 Lycodopsis pacificus | reverse complement strand
TATTTGTGGAGAATGTTTCCAAAGCAAGCATACAAGTGGGTCTTTGAAGAAGAAATAACAGATTGGTCTTGAGCTGGCTTTGGGAGAAGCAGGCGGGTTCAGTACTGTCGAGCCTGGAGGGTGCAGGTCTCTACTGAGAAGATGAACTTTCCTTTGGTTAACAGAAAGTCTAAAAAACAAAACCCAGTTCCTCTCAAATGTGTCTCTGTGCTGCTCCCTCTTCTACTCATCTTCAGTTGTCTTTTATCTTCTCATACTTTTAAATATTCTTTTGTATGTTTGGCTCCTCTGATCCAGCCCTCTACGGGCCATGGCCAGAGGTGGACGTGGGCTGAATGCTAATCTGCCGCCGCTTTAAAGTGAAGCGCTTCGTCGTCTCGTCTACTGACAGCAGCCTTGTTGTTTGTCTGCTGCTGGACTGGGAGGCGTCCTGATTACCGTTATGGTTACCGGATATGGGGCCGTGTGTTGATGCTCTTTTATACCGTTATGATGAGTAGCACCATGTCGTTGGGCAGCCCTATCCATAGAACACCAATAAGCCCTGTGTGGTGGGACGTCCACTGTGTGTCGTCATGAACTTGCCACGAATAACCACGTGTCGTTATTAAACTTAGTTTTTGTACAATTGAACAGTGATATGTTAATCAGGGAGCTCTAGACGCGCTGGGAGGCGGGTTTGTTACCTTTGGACAGAGCCAGGCTGCTTCCCTCTGTTTCTAGTCTTTATGCTAAGCTATGGCTAACCAACTGCTGGCTAAAGCGTCATATTCACCCCACAGAAATGACAGCGGCAACTGAATGCATCACGAGGTAAACGGACTTTATTCCAGTGGGTCGTGAGTCCAATCACTCAGTGTTTGTTGCTCTTGCTGATCGCTGACTCGTCTCCATTTGACCAGAAAGCTCACGTCAGCGGTACCAACACTGAATGTGACGGATCTGCATTCAAAGCCACCATCCGTCTTCTTGTCCCGGCTCTTTAGAAGTGCTGATCATGAGGAGTTTAATATAAAGTAGCTTCATTTGACCTCAATGATAAATACGACGCAGACAGTTTAAAATAGGCCGTATTGATCAGAACACTGAATCCGTTATAAAGAGCCAGTTGTCCTCTTCCTGCACGGCGCCTTCTGTTTTACACACAACTAATCAATAATGTTGATCAGTGCCGTTAAATGTTGACGCTGCAACCTGTTCTTTGCAGTTCGCCATTAGTGACGGTTACTTATCAGCACGTTTGCACCACAAGAGGGAATCGAACGCTGCCTAATAATCAACAAGATTCCTGTTTGTGTCTCCTTTCCTTGTTGCCTGGTAACAGCTTGACTGTCACATGTGGGGGAGGGCTCAGTGGCACTGACTCCATGTATTGCACCCGAGTCCTTCTGGAAACAGAATTCCGCTCCGACTTCACCGGTCAAAGTTGGCGCTCCTCATAAGGAGAAGATGTGAATTTGCTTGGAGATGTTTGATTGGCTGTGAACTGGAGGTGATGATCGCCGACCTCCTGCTTCTCACTTCCCTCAATGAACCAGAACGTTCTGCACCACATCGGTCCAGAACGTCCGTCGCTTTCTAGCCTCCGTCTCTGCTTCCCTGATGGAGCTCTGCTCAGAGTGCTTTATTTTAAAATTGCATTGTGTGTGTGTCAAACATTGGTTTATTCTATGCAGTGACATCGGAAAAACAGACCAGAGTGGAATTATTTCAGATTGATGAGATGTTTGTTTGTTTGTGCGATTCATTTGCACATCTAGATATTGCTTCAAACTGTTTTTGTCTTCAGTAAATAAAGGACGCACATGTTCAACACGTACACTATTGTGTTCGTCTGTGTCAGAAGTGGACGTCATCCACTGGTTGGTGGACTTTGAAGCCTTGATTTCAGCATTTCCCGTCTTCATCTGGAAACAGTGGTGTGATTTATGTAACAGGATTGATTAAAGTCACTTCAAGTGTTTACGTGTGTCTGACTCTTTAATAGGGAAACATTTCAACATGCTTCAATGTGGTGACACACATCCAGAGAAGTGACACGTGTTTGCATCTCAAAGCATCAAAGAAGCACAAACAACACAGTTACGCAGAAGCAGAAGCAGAAGCAGGAGAGAACGTATTATTCGACTCACTTATGATCACAGCTTTACACGCACGATATAAGACAAGTCCCTTGTTTTAACATTTACTTATTTCATTCATTTTTTAAAAATGTGCTTTTGTGAAAATAAAATAAACCTTCACGCAGCATCTGTTTTATGTCAGTGACGGTTCCTCAGAGAACTTCTGTCCTGGACCGAAGCAGTAAAAGATGAATGCACACAAGTCACTGCTCATCCTCTGGAACCTGCGAATCAAACTCTTTACTGTGTTGATTGCACGTCGGCCCCCTTAGTGCCCCCTTAGTGTCCCCTTAGTGCCCCCTTAGTGCCCCCTTAGTGTCCCCTTAGTGCCCCCTTAGTGCCCCCTTACTGTCCCCTTAGTGTCCCGGACCCAGGCCATGTCCCGGTCGCCCCCCTGAGCTAACAGACCTGGAATAGTGGCGTAAAGTTGACCTCCATCCACTGATAACTAACACGTCTGGCTGTGATTGGACGAGTAGTGAGCAGCGCCGACAGCCTTTCTCTTCATCGTATTTGTTCAGGGAAGATTGGCTCCCGTTTCACTCCACTAAGAGCTGCTCATGTATCGGAGCGCTCTGCCTCCGGAGGTATCACGGCTCTGATTAAACCCTTCAGTGATGAGGCCATTCCAAAATCCCAATGATGCGACACCCTCTGCTCCATCCCCTCTCATTGTAAACGACATCAGGTAATATCACACGGGATGTTCAGGTTGTAATGCATGTATTACTAGTTATAGTACTAATGCAGTGTAGTTAGTGATAGTTATTCTACCTCCTTAAGTCAGTTTATGCATTGTTTTATTTGCCAGAATACATTCAGCTGTGGGTTAAAGGACGAGCTCTTCTTCTTCTTCTTCTTCTTCTTCTTCTTCTTCTTCTTCTTCTTCTTCTTCTTCTTCTTCTTCTTCTTCATTCTTCTGTCAATAAATCCCACAAGCAGAACAAAAGCAGCGTGTTGCTCCGTCTCTCAGTGCTTCCTGACGTCTGGCTGTAGCTTCCTGACGTCTTTGTGGCAGCAGGACGATGTGGAGTTGAGCTGCATTGAGACTTTCAGCCCCATCCTCAGTGTGAAACGGCTGCAGCTACATTCAGGCACAGAACCGCTCAGCTGTGATTCCGTTAGAAACATGGACATTCTACACATTGTTTCCTGGCATCAAGCCCAATATAACTGCAGCCATTTTACATGTACAAACTACACACACCATAGCATGTTGTTAGCATGTTTAAGTATGCTAACAGAGCTCTTCAGCACGCATTGGCCCCGAACACTGCATCTGAGGCTGGCAAGAGTCTGAAGGAGAATTCAGAAAGACAGTGAAACGAATCATGAACTTGGCACGACTGTTTATGGAAGGATGTCAGTTGTGAATAATTGTAACAGAAAAATGAGTTTGAACCGAGTTGTAATAAACTAAAACGACATTAGTCTGTGTACGTGAAAAGACGCGTTGATTCGCTAGAATACAGCAACATGTTAGTACGTACAAACCACACAAACAAGGAAGTGACGTGTGACCACGTGCAGGAAGTGAAGCGTGACCGCGTGCAGGAAGTGAAGCGTGACCGCGTGCAGGAAGTGAAGCGTGACCGCGTGCAGGAAGTGAAGCGTGACCGCGTGCAGGAAGTGAAGCGTGACCGCGTGCAGGAAGTGAAGCGTGACCGCGTGCAGGAAGTGAAGCGTGATCGCGTGCAGGAAGTGAAGCGTGACCGCGTGCAGGAAGTGAAGCGTGATCGCGTGCAGGAAGTGAAGCGTGACCGCGTGCAGGAAGTGAAGCGTGACCACGTGCAGGAAGTGAAGCGTGACCACGTGCAGGAAGTGAAGCGTGACCACGTGCAGGAAGTGAAGGATCAAAGCAGCAGGAAGAAAGATTTCAGTTTTCAACTGCTTCTCATTCATTCTTCTGCTGGTCACAGTTGGATAGATTGGTGGGATTGGATGCATGTAGGCAGCCATTATCAGAGTGAATTATGATTTTAGCATAATAAGTCGTCAGCTAACTCTATGCTTGGGTGATCAAATTGAATAGTGGTTATTGCCATTTTAATGACATGCCCAGTAGTCTCCACTGGATCCACGTCTCTCACCCTCAGTTCGTGGAGCTCAGGAGCCGATTTCTGAAATGTTTTGGTAAATATGCAAAGTATGCATTACCTTATTAAATATGTGCTGATTTACATACATTTCTGGATCATACATCTCAACATTGGAGGAAGTCAGGTTCATAATTCTTGTTTCATGTTGTTGACATATTAGAGTCAAAGGTTTACAAAGAGGATCATAGATATCTCTTTGTATCAATTCATAAATCAGAAAATACTGTCAACAGACAAAGTATATTTCCTCCATGTTTTGTATGAATAAATGTATAAATGAGTGAATGCTGTGTTAACCTTCAGAACGTAGAGAGGAATGAACGTGTACAGTTTGGTGTATGTAAGAGCTGCTGAAGTGGAGATTTCTGGATCAGAGTCTCCCTGTACACCAACAGCTGCACCTCCAGTCACCAGTCCGTCAAGCTCCTGAAGTTGGCGGATGACACCACCCTCATTGGACTCATCTCTGGTGGGGATGAGTCCGCCTACAGGTGGGAGACGGACCATCTGGTGACCTGGTGCGGTCTGAACAACCTAGAGCTCAACGCTCTAAAGACAGTGGAGATGGTTGTGGATTTCAGGAAGAACGCAGCCCCACCAGCCCCCATCACCCTGTGTGACTCCCCGTCGACGTGGTGGAGTCCTTCCTCTTCATGGGCTCCATCATAATCCAGGACCTGAAGTGGGAGCTGAACATCAGCTCCATCACCAGGAAGGCTCAGCAGAGGATGTACTTCCTGAGGCAGCTGAAGAAGTTCAACCTGCCAAAGACAATGATGGTGCATTTCTACAGAGCCATCATCGAGTCCATCCTCTGCTCCTCCATCACCGTCTGGTACGCTGCAGCCACTGCCAAGGACAAGGACAGACTGCAGCGCATCATCTGCTCTGCTGAGAGGTGATCGGCTGCAATCTGCCTATCTTCTTAACCTGTGATGCTGAGACCATCACGGGTTAAATCCCCGTGATGCTGAGACCATCACAGGTTAGATCCCCGAGGTGCATCGTGTCGAAGTCTCTGAGTGAACCGCTGAACCCGTCCTCTCTTTTCGTCAGTCCATCTCGATTAAAAATAAAAAAGCTTCCTTTGCTTTGTCCCATATATAGAGTTCTGAGGAGCATATTGACATTGACATATTGACATTGACATATTGACATTGGACATATTGACAGCCACCAACAGGTGCGTTCAGACACTTACCGGCTGTAACTTCAGCCGGTTGGTGGCTCCACTGACACCTGATCGCCGAATTTAAGAGCTAAGAGCCCGGACTGACAACCAACAGTTAGACGGGCCCGAAGCATGTCCTGCCTCAGCCTTTTTATGTTGCTGAAGAAAAGCAGCATTTGTTTCTATTTGAGTTCGGGGGAAACTGCTGCAGTGTGTGTTTTACACATGTTTATGAGATTCAAGCACACTTTTCAAACACAGATATGCGAAACATGCCTGACACTGAAAAACACATCAAAGTTATTAAAGAAGAGAAAAACAACATCAAGATGTCATCATGAGTGCGTCACATTATGAAGTGGTGGTTTTGAACATACAGCACACTCGTCATCAGCAGTTCATGCTAACGCAGCGCCGCCGAGCGCTCGCCTGAGCTGCACACAGGAAGCTGTGAACGCCGTCGGCTTCGTCAGCGCCGGTGAGCGGAGCTCACTGAGCTTGCTCGGGTTTCTTTGGGCTCTCGCAGCACCAGATGCTGGAGCCGTGAGAGAGGTCACAGTCAAACACAATCACTCCTCAGTACTTACTGGACATTAAAACATGAAAAGACACTTTCTGAAACTGCAATCAGTCCAAAGAGCATCATCACGCGCTCCACGACAACCACATCCCCATCGTTTCCTTCTTTCTTTGTATTCTTATCTTCTGCTGCCTGTAGTCCAGTGTCACTGCTTGTTTGCTCTTCTTCATTGTATCCTACATTATGTAAAGCATCTTTGAGAACTAAGAAAAGCATTCTCTACATGTGATGTGTTATTGATTTGCTTTGGTTGAAGGTAAGTGTCGCTAGCAGGAATATGTCTTATAATGAGTCAACCCCAGAAAGTGGCTCATCGTCTATGATCGAATGTCTCCATCTCAAACATCCAACTCTTCACAGTGTCATTTGGTACTAATTACAGCACAGGCAAGGACAACACAGCATTGGTGCGATTGCTGTTAATTCATTGCTAAGACGTGCTGATGTAACCTGCAGAGCCTTTTAGTTCCTCCATCCAAGCGTCCAGCGTGACTTCTATGCAGAAAGAAGTCCTCTATGATACTCATGATGATTCATGGTCGATGGTACCAAAGTACAGCAACCCACACTTTTCTGGCTGAGTGCCATCAATTTGGACTTGTTCACACTCGGCTGCATCCCATTCCCGTGTGCACCCGAGTGTCTGCAGACAGCAACGATACAATCCTGAGGTCACCGTACTTGACCCTGTCCGTGAGGCAGTCAGAGTCAGAGGCACGACCCGGCAGGAGTCTGACCATCCTTATCCAGAGGCAGCAGATAAGACGTCTCCGTCTCTCTCTCTGTGGATCAATCGATGACGAGCATTCAGAGAAACAAGCCGTGCTAATGTGGTCACCGCACCACCGTTTGGGTTTTTTGCTGTTCCCGGTGATGTCTGAACTCGTAGACATATTTCCAAGAGGCAGGTTTTGTTTGGTTGCCAAGTTCAGGATGAATATGAAGCAGTACGGTGTGAAAGGAGCAACTGGTACAAGCATCCAACCGGTCCGAGTCCGAGTCCGGTGCTTTCCTCGATCCATCCAACGCTCCGGTGTCAGAGCGGCAGGAGTCCGGTGAGTCCGGTGAGTCCAGTGAGTCCGGTGAGTCCGGTGAGTCCGGTGTTTGCAGAACTCTCGGGATGACGTGAAGCTGATAAAAAAAACACCGACTGGCAGCCTCCCACCTCACAGAGCCACTTCCTGTCTGTTGGCGCTGCCATTGGCTGCCGGAGTGACGATGGCGGCGGTGGGCGTGGTCTTCTTGATGGAGGTGAGGCGGATGTGGGAGGTGCTGTGCATGTAGCTGGCGTGGCGCTCGGGGGGGGAACCTTGAACACATCGCAGCTGACTGAAGAAGAAGAAGAAGAAGAGTCAATGAGAAGTTCAAATACCTTCACTGCAGACTTTACCCCATTGATTCACATCAATACGACTGAATCAGGATGTAGGATCAACAGACATGCAGCATGTGGAAAAACTTGGAGGAACATGATCCGCTTCCATTCCAGGTTCCATAATTAAACACGTTTTATTGGTTTCCATTTCAGTAAACTTACATCTTGGACACGGCTCTTTGTGTTCCAATACGTTGGCGCTGCAAAGGGTTAATGACAGTTAATCTGCAATACGTCTTTCAGAGACGTCACGAGAGACAGACAGAGCCAGAGCGGGAAGAAAGAGTATTCAATAAAAACAGACAGAGGACTGTTAGTCCGTGATGAGATGCACGAGAGAGGGATGATTCAGGTTGTCTGTCCCATGAGTCACAGCCGGCTTCTTAGACAGGGACGCAAACAAGGGACGCAAACAAGAGACACGAACAAGGGACACGAACAAGGGACACGAACAAGGGACACGAACAAGGGACACGAACAAGAGACGAACAAGGGACACGAACAAGGGACACGAACAAGAGACACGAACAAGGGACACAAACAAGAGACACGAACAAGGGACGCAAACAAGAGACGAACAAGGGACACGAACAAGAGACACGAATAAGGGACGCAAACAAGAGACACGAACAAGGGACACGAACAAGAGACACGAATAAGGGACACAAACAAGAGACACGAACAAGGGACACGAATAAGGGACGCAAACAAGAGACACGAACAAGGGACACAAACAAGAGACACGAACAAGGGACACGAACAAGGGACACGAACAAGAGACACGAACAAGGGACACGAACAAGAGACACGAACAAGAGACACGAACAAGGGACACGAACAAGAGACACGAACAAGAGACACAAACAAGAGACACAAACAAGGGACACAAACAAGAGACACGAACAAGGGACACAAACAAGTGAGGGGGTGGGTGAGTGAGCGGGTGGGGGGTGAGGGGGTGAGTGGATGAAGGACGTCACCTGAGGGGGAGGGGCTTCGCCTGAGGGGAGGGACCTCACCTGAGGGGAGGGACTTCACCTGAGGGGAGGGCTTCACCTGAGGGGAGGGGCTTCACCTGAGGGGAGGGACTTCACCTGAGGGGAGGGGCTTCACCTGAGGGGAGGGACTTCACCTGAGGGGAGGGACTTCACCTCTCTTTTTGGGATTTGTTGACGATATGAAAGATATAAAGGAATAACATCAGCCTCGTGCTTTAAGAAATGTTTGTATGGCTACATGTGCAAACACTGCCGCTGGCGTGAGTTGTCCCTTTAATCAGCGGAGGCATTAAAGACTGAAGTACGATCCAGAGACCGAGAGGAGATCCGACCTGTTGAAGTGCCGGCGGAAGCTCTCGCTGAGCAGGTAGAGGGCGAAGGGGTTGACGCAGGACGAGGAGAAGCTGAGGACTCGGGCCAGCAAGGTGATGATGAGGTGAGCCAGGGACAGGTCCATCTGCTGGTAGTGGAAGGAGCGGTACATGTAGAGCACGTGGTTGGGGAACCAGCACAGGGCGAAGAGGCCCACGAACACCAACACGATCTTGGCCAGACGTTTCCTCGTCTCCATCTGGAGCAGCGGAGATAAAAAGAGAGACGATGAGAAATAATCAGCTTGAATGGAAGATGGATTCAGGGAGGTACACTCACTGCAACAGCTGTGTGTGCTTGATGCGACACCGTTCATGATCTCCTGCAGATACAATCAGCTCAATACAACCTTCATCGCTTCAGAATGTCCTCCCTCCACAGCTGCTTCGTTTTTAATGAGAAGACGACGACGGCTGCATCTACTGACGGCAGTTTACAAGCACCGCGTGTGTTTGAAGTGAAGCCGCATCTGCTTGACCTGTTGGAGTAAAACTGGACGTCGTGAAACATCACGACTTCTTTCCTCGTTTTAATTGGCTGCCAAAAACTCCCAGAACTCCGTATCAGACAGTCGGCAGCAGCAGAAGGTGACGTTTGAGGAAACAGTTCAGTAAAGGCAGCGAACACACAGACACACACACACACACACACACACACACACACACACACACGCACACACCCACAGACACACACACACACACACACACAGACACACACACACACACACACACCCACAGACACACACACACACACACACACACACAGACACACACACACACACACACCCACAGACACACACACACACACACACACCCACAGACACACACACACACACACACACACACAGACACACACACACACACACACACACACACACACACACCCACAGACACACACACACACACACACACACAGACACACACACACACAGACACACACACACACACACACACACACACACACACACACACACACACCCACAGACACACACACACACACACACACAGACACACACACACACACACACACACACCCACAGACACACACACACACACACACACACACAGACACACACACACACACACACCCACAGACACACACACACAAACACACACACACACACACACACACACACACACACACACACCCACAGACACACACACACACACACACCCACAGACACACACACACAAACACACACACACACACACACACACAAACACACACACACACACACACACACACACACAGACACACACACACACACACACACACACCGACACCAACAGCTTACAAGACGTTCATGAGAGAAGTGTGCAGTCGGAGAGCACAGACGATGTTCGTCATCTGACTTCAGGTGAGTTCATCAACTGAACATGTGAGATGGAAACACGCGGTCTCGTATTTTATTGCTTCAACAACACATTAGCCGGTTTTATTCGTTTAGTTTCCAGTCGGAAAATACGTTTTCCGGATTAGTGCAGAACTAAATGAATGGCCTTGTTGCCTTGTTGCCTTGTTGCCTTGTTGAAGACGTAGTGTGTGTGTGAAACAGACGAGCCGAGCTGCAAACAGGAAGCGACTGTGAGCAGATGAGTTCTCTTGTTGTAAGTTGGGTTCAGCAGCTGCTCTCCTGTTTTAGTGGTACGGAGCAAACAACCACGAGTTATTCTGGTGTCAGCACTTTACCGGAGCGGAGCGGATATTGTATCAAAGAGTGATGTCGCAAATCAAAACGCTCAGATTGGTTGAGAAAGGACGTGATGTCTTCGTGACATCACATTTCTCTTCAAAGATATCTGCGGTTGCATATCTGTGCACGCATATCGTGAATGCGTGCACGTTTTATAGAGATCCAGACACAACATGTCTGATACTGAACCTGCAGAACCACTTATGTCAGGGTGATGGATGGCTCAACTAAATAAATGCTAAACATTCCTCTCTGCAGCTACATCCATCATGCTTGGTGTCAAGAGCTACAATCGCTGATACAACCAGCGAATACACATCATGTAAACCAACAGCCGCTTATTTTGGTGGGAAAATATCCATCATCATCCAAACCGCTTATCCTGTTGAGGGGCGCTGGAGCCCAGCTGACATCGGGCGAAGGCAGGCTTCACCTGGACAGGTCGCCAGTTCATCGCAGGGCTCATGTAGAGACAGACGAACATTCACATTCACACCTACGGGCAATTTCAAGTCTCCAGATAACCTGAGCTGCATGTCTTTGGACTGTGGGAGGAAGCCGGAGAACCCGGAGGAACCCACGCTGCAACGGGGAGAACGTGCAAACATGGGAAAATATAATTATGCTTAAAAAGGAGCCGGGACCCGGACGCTCGGAGCTTCCTGCTAATGTCTCGTGATGAGACGGACGGACACTGTGGACGAGACGGACGAGACGGACGGAGGGAGGGAACAGATCTGCAGTCGTGTCTGAACATCAAATGCATTCCGTGTGGAGCAGTCTGACCTCGTCAGGCGGATGCTCAGCGATTGCCAGAGACATATGGAAAAGGTCAATGATGTCACTCATGCACGCTTCGCACAGGTCGCCCATCTCTGCACGACGGATTCAACTCAACACGGACGAATGTCAGCCGTGTTCCTCAGAGTACCCGTCAGACCTCCTGACCTTCTGACGGCCGCATCTTAAAACTGGATCAAATGTTCTTCTCCTACTTTGCTATTTCATGTCTCCGTGCGTCTGAATGCGTTTGTGTTTGGGTTGTGCAGGCGGAGTCCAGAGGAGCTGATTCGAGACGCCCTGAGGCCACGTGGAGCGCTCGCTGGAGGAGCCTCCTCTCTCAGGAGCTGCTCTGGTGTTCCAGCGAGTGTCTGAACGTGATGTCACTGCAGTGAACTGGAAGGAAACACGTCGTTTGCGGGTACCAGCAGCAGCTGCAGTGTAACTTTGGGACTTCATGGCGTTGTGTTTGCACCGAACGCTCGTTCAGAAGGAATCATCGATTCACAAATTCGTCGTACTCTCGGCTCTTAACAACCGCACAAAGTCCGTTTCTGCACGTTGGACTTCCATATTTGACGTTCAGTTCCGTCAGTCACGCTTCTCTCGGTGGATTCTGCAGCTCGTGATCTCTGTCCATCAGAGCTGCAGCGCTGCTCTCCCGTCACAGACCTTCCGTTGGCTCTGGGTTCGTCTTCACGGCCCGTTCTCCTCCCCTGATGTTCGGTCGCGCTCCTCGTGACCGATACCGACGCCGAGCTTTCAAGTAGCTACAATGAAAATGTATCTGTGTCATGATTACAGTCAGAGAGTGATGACTTCATGTAAAGACCAGTGCGAGAGGTAGTGGAGGATGGATGGGACAAAGAAACACAGGACCAGGAGACCAGGAGTCCAGGAGTCCAGGAGACCACAGCACGTATTGTTAACTGTCACTTTGCTCGGGGAGAACAGCTGCATGTTCCCGCTTATCATTATCACGTTAAAAAGCAGCCGGCGGCGTCTCACGTTGACTGAGTCGCCTGTTTTTAAGGAGTGAACCAGCAAATAAAGAATAAATAAAGAGTAAAGAGTGAAGCATTCATGTTTCTCATGAGATCCTCTTCAGCTCCTGCCTCTCCGGGTCACAACGCATCTGGACGGATTGTGTGTGTGTGTGTGTGTGTGTGTGTGTGTGTGTGTGTGTGTGTGTGTGTGTGTGTGTGTGTGTGTGTACATTGTCAGAAGAATGTACTTTCATACTGCACTTCACACCTGCAGCTGCTGCCGGGCTGCGAGTGCGTTCAGATGTAATAGAGTTTTATCTTCA
>CM051705.1:866186-881186 GCA_028022725.1 Lycodopsis pacificus | reverse complement strand
CAGGTTCTCTGTTGAAGGAGTGTGTTGATCGTAGACAAACTATGAATATATGTCATCAACAGTGATTATCATGGTCGTGACCCTCAGAGACAGCAGGACGTCCAAGCTGCCCGCTGACATATTGATATGCTGTTATTAAAACACACCTGCTGTTACACCGCTCACCGCAGCCGTCGCTAAACCACCTGAACCGGACTGAAATCTGAAGAAATAAACCTTTTAAAATGTGCAGCATCGACTCTTTAGTTTCACCATTTCTTATGTTGTTGACATGATTTTAGGGACCGTGGTGCACAATCAGCAACTTATTGATGTTTTTATCCATTTCTCATTGCTTTTCTTCGATGTCGTCGCCACAAACTGCCGTGAACGCAGTCAGGCAAGAACATCAGGCTGCGTGTGGATATCCAATCAGATAAGAACCAAACTCTGAGCCTCAAACACAGCAGAGTCATGTGTTCATCATCACTTCAGTCATGTGTTCATCCTCACTTCATTCATGTGTTCATTCATCACTTCAGTCATGTGTTCATTCATCACTTCAGTCATGTGATCATCCTCACTTCATTCATGTGTTCATCATCACTTCAGTCATGTGTTCATCCTCACTTCAGTCATGTGTTCATTCATCACTTCAGTCATGTGTTCATCCTCACTTCAGTCATGTGTTCATCATCACTTCAGTCATGTGTTCATTCATCACTTCAGTCATGTGATCATCCTCACTTCAGTCATGTGTTCATCATCACTTCAGTCATGTGATCATCATCACTTCAGTCATGTGTTCATCCTCACTTCAGTCATGTGTTCATTCATCACTTCAGTCAGGTGTTCATTCATCACTTCAGTCATGTGATCATCCTCACTTCAGTCATGTGTTCATCATCACTTCAGTCATGTGTTCATCCTCACTTCAGTCATGTGTTCATTCATCACTTCAGTCATGTGATCATCCTCACTTCAGTCATGTGTTCACCCTCACTTTAGTCATGTGTTCATCCTCACTTCAGTCATGTGTTCATCCTCACTTCATTCATGTGTTCACCCTCACCTGTCTCTTGGTGTGCTCGCTGACCTCCCCCGGCATGTCGTGGGCGCTCTTGACGAGCGTGCGGGCGATGTGGTAATAATACACCGAGATGATGGTCAGAGGAACCAGGAAGTAAACCAGGAAGATCATCACCGAGTGGATCTTAGGATGCATCGGATTGGACAGCGGGTAAGGGACGCAGTTCACAAAGGTCACGTTAGTGTAGTCTCTGTGACCCTGAGGGGGAGGAAAGGAAACCAGGAGTAGGGAGGAGAGGAGGGGAAGAAAGGAAACAATAAGTAGGGAGGAGGACAGGAAATCAGGAGTAGGGAGGGGAGGAGGGGAAGAAAGGAAACAAGAAGTAGGGAGGAGGACAGGAAATCAGGAGTAGGGAGGAGAGGAGGGGAAGAAAGGAAACAAGAAGTAGGGAGGAGGACAGGAAATCAGGAGTAGGGAGGAGAGGAGGGGAACAAAGGAAACAAGAAGTAGGGAGGAGGAGAGGAAATCAGGAGTAGGGAGGAGAGGAGGGGAAGAAAGGAAACAATAAGTAGGGAGGAGGACAGGAAATCAGGAGTAGGGAGGGGAGGAGGGGAAGAAAGGAAACAAGAAGTAGGGAGGAGGACAGGAAATCAGGAGTAGGGAGGAGAGGAGGGGAACAAAGGAAACAAGAAGTAGGGAGGAGGAGAGGAAATCAGGAGTAGGGAGGAGAGGAGGGGAAGAAAGGAAACAATAAGTAGGGAGGAGGACAGGAAATCAGGAGTAGGGAGGAGAGGAGGGGAAGAAAGGAAACAATAAGTAGGGAGGAGGACAGGAAATCAGGAGTAGGGAGGGGAGGAGGGGAAGAAAGGAAACAAGAAGTAGGGAGGAGGACAGGAAATCAGGAGTAGGGAGGAGAGGAGAGGAAGAAATGAAAGAACAAGTAGGAAGGAGGAGATGAAACCAGGAGTAGGGAGGAGAGGAGGGGAAGAAAGGAAACAAGAAGTTGGGAGGAGGAGAGGAAACCAGGAGTAGGGAGGGGAAAGGGAAGGAGAGGAAGAAAGGAAACAAGAAGTAGGAAGGAGGAGAGGAAACCAGGAGTAGGACAAGGGAGGGGAGTTGGAGAGGAGTGATGGGAGAAGAGGAGGAGAGGAAACAAAGAGAGGAGAGGAGGAGAAAAGGAAAAGAAACAAGGAGGAAGGACAGGAAAGATGAAAAGATGAGAAAATAAAAGGAGAGAATGAAAAAGTATAGAGAAAAGTGGAGGAGGAGAAACAGAAGGACAGACAGGAGAGAGGAGCATGAAACAGATTGTGGAGTAAAACGCCGGCGCTGCTCATTCATAAATCTGACGGGAACAGTTTACAGCTGACGGGGGAGTTGGTGTGAACCAGCGATGAGCCTTCAGCAGGAAGTGATGGATGATGAACATCCAGTCTGAGTGTACACAAGGTCACGAGCATCACCTGCTTCTGATTGGTTGGATTCACTCTGCAGTGTTCTGACAGTTCTCATTAATTCATCCGTCAACTTTACTGTTGAGTGATTTGAAAAAAAGACTGAAATAGAGAGAACTTTACTTTACTATTGACAGTAAATGAATAAATCGGTGCATATTGATACATATTACCAGTGGGCTATAGCTAGTTTTAATTTGGTAGATATAACAAAGCTCATAATTGATAGATCAAACTAATGAAACATTGATAATTGTTTACAAAAGAGGAAACATGTACAGATATTACAGAGAGAAGAAAAGTCAAACAATATACAGATGATGTGGCTGTAATTATGTGACACTGAAGGTTCTCATAGAGAGAGATGGATGTAGGGCGTGGCTACAGTACTTTACTCAGTGGTTGTTGTAGTACTACAGTAGTACTACAGCAGTACTACAGCAGTACTACAGCAGTATGTGTAGTACATGTACCTGCATGGAGACAACTTGAGAGAAAATGGCTTCAGGAACAGCCAGCAGGACGGACAGCAGCCAGATGGAGACGGCCTTCAGACACGTCCAGAAGACAGCGCTGGACGTCTGGATGTCCATCGGGTTCACGATGGCCTTATACCTGATGGAGACAGAGAGACGTCCATCAACATCTACTGAGGGACATAAGTTAATAACGTCCTGGTAAAAACTCAATATGTAACAACCACTCAGGGGGGAGGAGCTATCAGGGGGGAGGAGCCAGTGTGATACCGAAAAACCAGAGAGACTCATTTCACTTAAAGGACCAGTTGAGAGTTTAGTAAGAGACATGTTTGTACCACTGACTTTGTTGACACGCACACTAATATTCTACTTTATTCAGGATATCTTCTAATAATCATATGTAATATTTTGACATTATTCTGGTTTTAGGAGCATTCTTTGGAGATTTAAACAGCACATTGTCTGTTTACCGGCCGGAGTAGAGATGCATGGCCAGAGGAAGAGGAGGAGGAACTCACATACTTTCAAACATTATGAAGGACTTAGTTATCAATAGGTTTTTGGATATGAACAAATATCACATCCCGACCTTCTCCAGAAGGTGGTTGAAGGAATGAAAGAGGGAGAATTTTATTCGACTGATGTAAACAGAAATATTTGTGGAATATTAATTTTCATCTGCCATGTTTAGTAGGAATATGGTCTTTTTCGGAATTAGGTGATGCAAGTGAATCGTTTGTGCGGAGTAGTTCCTGTTTGAACTCTCTGGTTCTCTGTCCCTTCACCCGACATGTCGAACTCAACACAGATGACAGAAGACTGTTCCAGCAGGAGACGAGGAGCCGCTGTGGCCTTTAGGCAACAAAGGTGCTCCGGTTAAGGGAAAGCTGCTGTTTGGATTGAAATAAGTGGAAGTGGTGTTCCTTAAGTTACGTAACAAATAAGTCAGCATTGACTTGTGAGTCTAACCTCCTCCCTGGCTGGACTCTGTCCCTCCTCACACCTCCTGAGCTGGCTCGTGATTACGTGGGTTGTACATGCATGACAGTGGGTTACGTTGAGTGAATATACATACAAACATCATATGAAAACAGCTTACAAACATCCGGTTGCAGCTATTCGGCACATTTACAAAATGTTCAAACAGATGAATGAATGAAAGGAATCCACTGACTGACCCGGTTGGACTGAGGTGAATGGATTCTGATGTGTGGCTCATCCTTCAGCCTGTTTATTGATCATAGACTTCAGAAGAAGTGCAGCAGCAGCACTGAAGCCTCATCTATGTGACCCTCCACCTCCCAGCATCTCACGGAGAGAACGTCTTCTCCCTGAGATGTGAGGGCCTGAAGGCTGCAGCAAACTTCACAGCAAGCCCTCACTTTTACGATATCATATTAGATTATGTTATATAATTATTCGGCAGCACACAATGATGTTTGGCTACATTTCAACGTGGGTCTATGAATAAACAGACTCAATTAGAGCTCAAAGGCTGCCACGTTAATCAAAGAGTGAAAAACATGATGAAATGACCCATCATTTCAGACTTTCTGGACTGAAACCAAATATAAATCGTGTAATAATTCTATAATTTTTCATTTGACAGCATTAGTGCTCCAGGCTCTTTGTTAGTTAATTAAACTGCAGCAGCCGGCAGGACGGCAGGCTGGAGGACAAAGGGAGGAAACAATAGGAATTTGTGACTCTGGCCATAATTATTCTTTGTATGTAATCATAGAGCTGCTTTTTAAATTCCCCATTAGTCAGATCAGCTGCACGGGCCGTTCATCTGATGTGACGGGATGAGGGTTACATGTAGGTTTATAGAAGACTACAGCAGCTCGAGTCTAATATTCAGCCGGTAGGCCGTCCATCTATCTACAGACTTCAGCAGGCTGCCATCAATTTGTCATGAGTGGAACTCTGCGATGATGAAAAAGGTTTTCATTTTAATGTTCAATTCCTTGAAATGGTTTATTGACTGTCAGTCAATGTAGAATTTGTTCTGTTATTCTCCATGTTTCCTCTTTTAACGGTGGTTTGTTTTGTTGCTGCTCATAAAAATACAGATTCTGAATGTCAGTGAGTCACTTCACGAGATTAAGTTACTGTGTGTGTGAGAGAGGACTTTATATCTGAACGTCATGATGCTTTCATCTTGGAGAAAGTCTCTTTACTAATGTGTTCTTCAGTTTAGTAGATGGAGGAAAAAATGAACTAAACCAAACCTAAACCTAACTGTTGGTGTTGTTGTTTAAACCTAACTCTTGGTTTAGTTCCTTAAACCTAACTGTTGGTTTAGTTGCCTAAACCTATCTGTTGGTTTAGTTGTCTAAACCTATCTGTTGGTTTAGTTGTCTAAACCTATCTGTTGGTTTAGTTGTTTAAACCTAACTGTTGGTTTAGTTGTTTAAACCTAACTGTTGGTTTAGTTGTTTAAACCTAACTGTAGGTTTAGTTGTCTAAACCTAACTGTTGGTTTAGTTGCCTAAACCTAACTGTTGGTTTAGTTGCCTAAACCTAACTGTTGGTTTAGTTACCTAAACTTAACTGTTGGTTTAGTTGTCTAAACCTAACTGTTGGTTGAGTTGTTCAAACTTAACTGTTGGTTTAGTTGCCTAAACCTAACTGTTGGTTTAGTTCCCTAAACCTAATTGTTGGTTTAGTTGCTTAAACCTAACTGTTGGTTTAGTTGCCTAAACCTAACTGTTGGTTTAGTTCCCTAAACCTAACTGTTGGTTTAGTTGTCTAAACCTAACTGTTGGTGTTGTTGACTAAACCTAACTGTTGGTGTTGTTGACTAAACCTAACTGTTGGTTTAGTTGTCTAAACCTGTTGGTTTAGTTGTCTAAACCTAACTGTTGGTTTAGTTGTCTCAACCTAACTGTTGGTTTAGTTGACTAAACCTAACTGTTGGTGTTGTTGACTAAACCTAACTGTTGGTTTAGTTGTCTAAACCTAACTGTTGGTTTAGTTGTCTAAACCTAACTGTTGGTTTAGTTGTCTAAACCTAACTGTTGGTGTTGTTGTCTAAACCTAACTGTTGGTTTAGTTGTCTAAACCTAACTGTTGGTTTAGTTGTTTAAATCTAACTGTTGGTTTAGTTGCCTAAACCTAACTGTTGGTGTTGTTGTCTAAACCTAACTGTTGGTTTAGTTGTTTAAACCTAACTGTTGGTTTAGTTGTCTAAACCTAACTGTTGGTGTTGTTGTCTAAACCTAACTGTTGGTTTAGTTGTTTAAACCTGACTGTTGGTGTTGTTGTCTAAACCTGACTGTTGGTTTAGTTGTTTAAACCTGACTGTTGGTAATGATTCTGTATCCATCAGTTATTATTGGAGGAGGGATAAAGAACAGAAAGTAGACCCTCTTCAGGCTGGTGATGCTTGAGAGTTTAGAGACCGGCACACACCGTGTTTATGTAACTCTGACTGCTTCCATGGCTGGATCTTGTGTCTTTCTATCTTCAGATTGCAGTTTGGTTCTTCTTCCTGCTGGTTGTTACTCAGAGCGAGGTCGGATGCGTCCAGGGTTTTATTCAGGCTCAGAGTCGACTACGCCTCAGACTGTCCATCTCACCCATGAATCACATCACACTGATGTTTTATTGATGTCACGAGTTATTGATGATTCATGTCAAGTAGAAGTGTCATTCCCTCGCAGTATATTTTGGAACATACAGTCCAGGCTGATGCAGGTGTTTTTCAGTTTAAAATGTAACTTTATGGGGCAAAGTCTGGAGCAAATACTGCCGGTGACTTACAGCATGTATGAGCAACAATGGAGGCAACGAAGATGTATCCAAGCAGGAGGGTTGAAACAGGCAGCCTTGGTAGAAGTACACTATATGACCAAAAGTATGTGGAGAGTTGAAACAGGAAAGAGAGAAACACAAGAGCACTGATGTCTAACATATCATCATGCTACATGCTACAGCATTACGTTTTCCTTTCATTCGAACTAAGAGACCAAACCCAGAAAAAGCACCTTTAATGCAGCTTTATTTCATGTATTGAGACGGAATGTTCCCTGACAACAATATGCAGTGACAGCAGCAGTGATTTACAACCTGAGAAGCTGCATTGTGTTCCAGGCCGCTATCATCTGTCTGCATCTGCCCGAATGTTCACAATAATGCAGAAGAGATCGCTGCTCCACTTACAGCATTTGCAGCCTTCTCAACACTGAGTGGAAAAGTTCTCCAGAGAACGAATCACACATCTTTCTATTCCCTCCTTCCTGTTCTCACGAACATTCCCGGTCTCCGTTAAATGACTCTGTGCTGGTATCGCTGCTTCATGTTCGATTGTTCATTAAAAGCCTTGTAAATCAATTACTCATCTCTTATTTAAGTCTCCGCCAAAATACATTCATACGTTTCCCTAAAAGCATATGCAGCGAAACAAAGCGAATATAAATGCAGTTTATTGTGGACAAAGTTGATTCAGTCCGATGTCAGACTGCATGAGACGTTCGTATGTGAGGGAGAGTGAGACACGAGTCACAGCTGATCCAGCCTTCAGACGGAAGCATTGACTTTACAAACGGCTCCCGCTGACGCCGCGTTGCAGCCGTTGAGCTGTATCTATGGCAACAGGCGATGCTGGCGATGTTCTCTGTTATTGTTCTCCAACAAACTGTTAAAGACGTCAGTGAGCCTCACTGTTCTCCGTCCCCAACCACGCACCGTGTTCGATCAGACCTCAGACAGCAGCTGCTTCTGAACACTTGTTCTTCTGAAGATGCACATCTTCAGCGGGAACCAATGGGCTTACAGCAGAGCGGCACACACAGGAAGTGACAGAACTGAGCGGCGGACCAACACGTCGTTGGTTGAAGTGATTTCCTGAGGTTTTAAAACAATGTGAACTTATAGACTGATACAACAATAATCATGTGTTCATGTTTCATTCAGAGATCAGACAGAAGTGCTCACAGCGGCCTGTGAGGCTGTGAAGCCTCCAGTCTGACCTCATGAAGAAGATCAGTGCACCGTCTGCTGTGAGCTCCGTTATTCAGCCAAGCAGAACCCAACGCTGCTGCTATAGACTGTGTTATACATGCAGCTGTTCTCTGTACCGTAATGTACCCAGCATGCCGTTCAGCGGTGCAACAGCTGATCGTGGTCCCCTCTCAATACACTGCACATGAAGCAGAGATAAAGCAGAGACTGAGCCGCCTTCAGTCCTCAGACAGGGAAGCGGTCGGATGGAGGAAATCCAAGGACAGGCTGATGACTTCCACTTTAATGAGATGATTCATGGCGGCGATGAAAACATCACAGAAACACAAAGTCAAACATTTTCTACAAGACGACAAGAAAAAAGAGTTAAAAGCACCGGAGAGCTTCAGTTCATCAGACCTGGTGGATTCATCTCCACTGATCCCTGAGCTCTGGTTCATTCAAGCAGAGCCGACACGACTGCTTCACATTCAGTCACACACACACACACACACACACACTCACACACACACACTCACACACACTCACACACACACACACACACTCACACACACACACACACACACTCACACACACACACACACACTCACACACACACACACACACACACACACACACACACTCACACACTCACACACACACACACACACACTCACACACACACACACTCACACACTCACACACACACACACACACACACTCACACACACACACACACACACACACACACACACACACTCACACTTCCATGGTTTGTGTGAAGTCGTCATAATGAGCGTCTTCTTTCTTCAGTGATTGGTTAGGTGAGGTCAGCGTGTGATGAGGTCATGTCTGGGTCCAGGTGGAACGTCTGTGAGATACGTGTAGGAAATTTGAGTGTAGAACTGTCTGTTTAGTAGGTATAATAAAAGTGTTTAATAATTCATAATTCATAAATCATATTTAGGCATAATCATAAGTGTTTTGGAAATGCATAATTAAAATAAGCATAAAGTGTTATAAGAGTAGTAGCTAAAAGTATGTTAAAGACATGAAGTTTTTGCCAAAGTTGCAGAGGCTTAGCTTTATACTGTAAAATTAACATAGAGGGGTTAAGTAATACCTACAGACAGACAGTGAATGTGTTATGAATTTAGGGAAAGAGATTAGAAAGAAGGCGTCTACAGAACAACACTCCTGGAACGTGGCCAATTGGAATTGGCATAGAAGAAAGGGGAGGTGTTTTGAATGTATAGGTGGGTGGGCATAGAAAAGCGTTTTTTCTCTCCATCTTATTAGGGTTGAAGGAACAGTTGTGTCTCCGGAGACCAGGGGGAGTTTTTTTCCATTCGTTGGGATAAATAGTGTAATATTTCATGCAAATAATGTACTCTACTGTAATACTGTAATGGCATGAAAAGGATTAAATTCCTGTGAACTGTAAACCAGCTTTGGTGACGTTTTTAGTCCGTGTGTCTGCAAAGCTAGCAGACACGTGGGCTGGCCTGCACCACTTCCCTCGTGGGGACACTTTTTCCTCCACATACGTAGGTGAGAATGGAGCGGACAGCCTGTCAGCGTAGCCTCAGCGGGAGAGGCAGAAGCTCCTCGTCTGAACCAGGAGAAAGATCAAGACGTGAAGAACGTCCTTTCATCGCTTTCTGCGTTCCATCGATTGCTTTTTAGTCCAACCAGGTTCCTCTCCACATCTCGACTTTCATCCCGTCTTCATTCCACTTGTTGATTTTCTTTTCCTTCAGCTTCTCTCTTTCTCAAGTGACCTTTGACATCCTCTCCTCTCACCCCCCCCCCTTATTGTTTGTTTTCTGGCTACAGTTCCTGATCCTGAACCTGAACCAACACCAAACCTGAACCCTAACTACCACAACGTGTTATATGTTATGATGCATCATAACATATAACCTCCTCAGTCCATGTATGGTCACTTCCTGTTCCCTGGTTGCAGTAAGGAGATGGTGACGGCTTCACAACATCAGTCCACAAAACAGTGAGTGACGTCGCCATGCCTCCGTCTGTGGAACAGACCCAGAGGTTTCCAGATGTTACTGAGAGTCCAGTTTGGAGATAAGCGGACATGTAGAGCGCGCTGTCACCGTCGCACCACCTCACTACAGGTTTGGCCCCCGGCAGCAGTCAGCTGGTGTTCCTGGTGGGATCGGAGCAGCAACCCCTCCGACCATGACGCTCATCAGCCGTTAGCCTCGTGGAGCTCGTCGAGGACCTCCGGGGCACCTGGAGTCTCGTTGGAGGCTCGTTAGAGGCTCATTAGAGGGCCATCAGGCTCAGACGCTCCAGATCGCTGAGCGATCAGGAAATGAGTTTCCCGTTAACGGGCGGATGAAACAGCCGTGCTGGGTGGAAGACGTCGCTGCCTGTTTGGTAAACAGACTGAAGCGGGAACAGGAAACCCGGCGGTGCCTCCGAGCTCTGCAGCTTCCACTCACGTCAGGAAATTAAAACCACTCATCCACTTAGCCCCCCCCCCCCCCCCCGCCCCCCCCAAAGAGCTGACAGAGCTGCTTATTTCAGCCAGTGAACACCACACACACACACACACACTCTCACACACACACACACACACACACTCTCACACACACACACACACACACACTCTCACACACACACACACACTCACACTCTCACACACACACACACTCACACTCACACACACACACACACTCTCACACACACACACACACTCACACTCTCACACACACACACACACACACTCACACTCTCACACACACACACACACACACACACACTCACACACTCTCACACTCACACACACACACACACTCTCACACACACACACACACACACACACTCACACACACACACACACACACACTCACACACACACACACTCACACACACTCTCACACACACACACACACACACTCACACACTCACACACACACTCACACACACACTCTCACACACACACACACACACAGTCTCTCACACACACTCTCACACACACACACACACACACACACACACACTCACACACACACACACACACACAGTCTCTCACACACACTCTCACACTCACACTCTCACACACACACACACACACACACTCTCACACACACACACACACTCACACTCTCACACACACACACACTCTCACACTCTCACACACACACACACACACACACACACACACACTCACACACTCTCACACTCACACACACACACACACACTCACACACACACACACACACACACACACACACACACACTCACACACACTCTCACACACACACACACACACTCTCACACACTCACACACTCACACACACTCTCACACACACACACACACACACTCACACACTCACACACACACTCACACACACACTCTCACACACACACACACACTCACACACTCACACACTCACACTCACACACTCACACACTCTCACTCACACACACATGTTTTGTTGATTTCTCAACATGTTGAAACACACACACACACGATGATGACATGAAATGACATGAAATGACTCAGCAACACGTTCATGTCTGCAGCTGCAGCTGAGAGAAGTGGAACGATGCAGCCAGTGCTGCTGGCATTGAGCTGAAGTCCAGACCTGAATGCATCAACAGACATTAGTGCATGTACAGGTCGAGGTCACGCTGCTGCTCCCAGCATGCACCTGGAGGCTGACTGCTCCAACAGCAACAGTGAAACTACTGCAGTATTCCAGCTCCAGCCTCTCTCTCTGTCTCAACACTGTTGTAATAGTCTCCCCCCCGAGGCTCCTCTGCTGTCACTTCCTCTCTGATCTGCTGGAGTGATGGAGTTGTTGGATTCCTCTGAAACACATCTGGAGCTGGTGGAGTCGACGGCTGACGTCTGAGTGAACGAGGACGAGGAGGCTTCAGCGTGAATCTTCTCATTCAGCAGAGAACCACTTCCTGTTAACTTCAAACCAGCACACACAACCAGTCCAAACCAGAGCAGAAGGGTTCACGTCCTCCTGCTTCTGAGTCCATTAAGCCTCGTGGACTAGTTCAGCAGGACTCGACTATCGACCGCTTCCCGACTTCTTTCAGCTTTGGGCGAAGTCGATGTGAAGGTCTGAGGCCGCGTGGCCTCAAGAGACTTCACTTAACTTTCACAGATGATCATCATGAATGAATAAATCACAGGTTTCCTGACCCCTCAGGCATAAAACAAGATGTTGCTCGTTTTATGAAGCTCATGTGACGTTGTAGCCGTGTTATCAGCCTTATTGCAGAATCCAAATGTCTCTCATGCTCCCCCGCCGTGTTCCATGTTTGCTTTATTACACGTTTCAGCCGTTTATCTGGTTTATCTCAGAAAGCTTGCTTCAGAGCCGTAACCCTGAGGGAGACTTCTCTGTCAGCTCCGCTTTACGTCCCAACGCAACCAGATCCCGTCTCCTCCTCTTCCTTCAGACCGGCGCCACACAGCAGCCCTTGGACTCACAGGATGGAGAATCAGGCTGTTAATTGCTCATGAAATCAGCCGCGTCATGCGTCTTCAGAGCGCTTCGGTGTGTTTCAGATGATCACCGGTCAGCTGTTGCCGTCTGCAGAGCCTGACTCAGCGCCGGGATCCACCTGACGGAGGAGGTGGTGCAGCCCGGCGTCTCTTCTGTCATCCTGCGGTTTTAACTTCTCGCTCATGAGAGGAGCTTCATCCTCCGAACTCAGATGTTTGTAACTCTAACTGCTCTAGTTTCCTTTCTCTCTGACTCCGGTTCATTCATATATTCACTCTCATGCATACACATGTGACCTCCACCGTCACTGAAACCTAATCTGTGTCTCACTCTGTTCAACGCCGACGTCTCCTCCTCGCTTCAGCTTCAGAACAACGACGACTTAAAACTCTCAGAAACACACGTTACATTCTCTTTATACTTCAGACATCGAGAAAGAAACTCTTCAAAAAGATGAGCATCATTTATATCATAACTACCTCGTGTTCATCCTCTTTCTCACTCTCGGGTTCTTTCTTTCGATCAAATTCAATTTCTTAATTTTCATTTTCACTTTCATCGTTCTGTCATCATGTAACTCATCACAATCATGTCTCACTCATCATGTGTCTACACACACACACACTGACTCTCACACACACACACACACACACACACACACACACACACACTGACTCTCACACACACACACACACACACACACTGACTCTCACACACACACACACACACACACACACTGACTCTCACACACACACACACACACACACTGACTCTCACACACACACACACACTGACTCTCACACACAGACACACACACACACACACTGACTCTCACACACACACACACACACTGACTCTCACACACAGACACACACACACACACACACTGACTCTCACACACACACACACACACACACTGACTCTCACACACAGACACACACACACACACACACACTGACTCTCACACACACACACACTGACTCTCACACACACACACACTGACTCTCACACACACACACACACGCACACTGACTCTCACACACACACACACACACACACACTGACTCTCACACACACACACACTGACTCTCACACACACACACACACACACACTGACTCTCACACACACACACACACACACACACTGACTCTCACACACACAGAGTTGGACAGACTGAGGTCTTTAAACATGAGATTATAAATAATTCATGTTCGGCGACATGAGTGAGCAGCATTTCTATTCATGTGAGAACCCTCGTAGAAATAAAGCCGTCTCTATTATAACTTAATAATCCATGAAAACCTGCATTACCCCTTAAAGACGCCCAGTGAAGAAGTGTGGACGGTACAAGATGTCCTCTAATTTCTAAATAAATATCCTATATTACAATAAATGACCTGACGTTCAAAAAGATATAGCACTGTCCCCAAACTCTGAAGATATCCTCACTTTGATCTTTTCAAATGTCCCGACTAACGTTCCTTAAGTGTCCCGACTAACGTTCCTTAAGTGTCCCGACTAACATTCTTTAAGTGTCCCGACTAACGTTCTTTAAGTGTCCCGACTAACGTTCCTTAAGTGTCCCGACTAACGTTCCTTAACTGTCCAGACTTACGTTCCTTAAGTGTCCCGACTAACGTTCTTTAAGTGTCCCGACTAACGTTCCTTAAGTGTCCCGACTAACATTCTTTAAGTGTCCCGACTAACGTTCTTTAAGTGTCCCGACTAACGTTCCTTAAGTGTCCCGACTAACGTTCCTTAACTGTCCAGACTAACGTTCCTTAAGTGTCCTGACTAACGTTCCTTAAGTGTCCCGACTAACATTCTTTAAGTGTCCCGACTGACGTTCCTTAAGTGTCCCGACTAACGTTCTTTAAGTGTCCCGACTAACGTTCCTTAAGTGTCCAGACTAACGTTCCTTAAGTGTCCCGACTAACATTCCTTAAGTGTCCCGACTAACGTTCTTTAAGTGTCCCGACTAACGTTCCTTCAGTGTCCCGACTAACGTTCTTTAAGTGTCCCGACTAACGTTCTTTAAGTGTCCCGACTAACGTTCCTTAAGTGTCCCGACTAACGTTCCTTAACTGTCCAGACTTACGTTCCTTAAGTGTCCCGACTAACGTTCCTTAAGTGTCCTGACTAACATTCTTTAAGTGTCCCGACTAGCGTTCTTTAAGTGTCCCGACTAACATTCCTTAAGTGTCCCGACTAACATTCTTTAAGTGTCCCGACTAACGTTCCTTAAGTGTCCTGACTAACATTCTTTAAGTGTCCCGACTAACGTTCTTTAAGTGTCCCGACTAACGTTCCTTAAGTGTCCCGACTAACGTTCCTTAAGTGTCCCGACTAACGTTCTTTAAGTGTCCCGACTAACGTTCTTTGTGTCCCGACTAACGTTCCTTAAGTGTCCCGACTAACGTTCCTTAAGTGTCCCGACTAACGTTCTTTAAGTGTCCCGACTAACGTTCTTTGTGTCCCGACTAACGTTCCTTAAGTGTCCAGACTAACGTTCCTTAAGTGTCCCGACTAACGTTCCTTAAGTGTCCCGACTAACGTTCCTTAAGTGTCCCGACTAACGTTCTTTAAGTGTCCCGACTAACGTTCTTTGTGTCCCGACTAA
>CM051705.1:828686-861186 GCA_028022725.1 Lycodopsis pacificus | reverse complement strand
TAACTATAAACCTGAACCAGTCCTAACTATAAACCTGAGCCAGTCCTAACTATAAACCTATAACCCTGAACCAGCCCTAACTATACACCTGAACCAGTCCTAACTATACACCTGAGCCAGTCCTAACTATAAACCTGAACCAGTCCTAACTATAAACCTGAGCCAGTCCTAACTATAAACCTGAACCAGCCCTAACTATAAACCTGAACCAGTCCTAACTATAAACCTGAACCAGCTCTAACTATAAACCTGAACCAGCTCTAACTATAAACCTGAACCAGCCCTAACTATAAACCTGAACCAGCCCTAACTATAAACCTGAACCAGTCCTAACTATAAACCTGAACCAGCTCTAACTATAAACCTGAACCAGCCCTAACTATAAACCTGAACCAGCCCTAACTATAAACCTGAACCAGTCCTAACTATAAACCTCAACCAGTCCTAACTATAAACCTCAACCAGTCCTAACTATAGACCTGAACCAGCCCTAACTATAAACCTGAACCAGCCCTAACTATAAACCTGAACCAGTCCTAACTATAGACCTGAACCAGTCCTAACTATAAACCTGAACCAGCCCTAACTATAGACCTGAACCAGTCCTAACTATAAACCTGAACCAGTCCTAACTATAAACCTGAGCCAGTCCTAACTATAAACCTGAACCAGTCCTAACTATAAACCTGAACCAGCCCTAACTATAGACCTGAACCAGGTCTAACTATAAACCTGAACCAGCCCTAACTATAAACCTGAACCAGCCCTAACTATAGACCTGAACCAGCCCTAACTATAAACCTGAACCAGTCCTAACTATAAACCTGAACCAGCTCTAACTATAAACCTGAACCAGCCCTAACTATAAACCTGAACCAGCCCTAACTATAAACCTGAACCAGCCCTAACTATAAACCTGAACCAGTCCTAACTGTAAACCTGATCCAGCCCTAACTATAGACCTGAACCAGTCCTAACTATAAACCTGAACCAGTCCTAACTATAAACCCTCCTAGACATCCTGCAAAAGGCTGAGATGCAGTTTTCAGGTTTTTAGCAACCAAAGCTCCGTTGATTGGGACTAAAGCAGCTGCAGACGGGTGAAGAATCCACAGCCTGAGTGGGTTAAAACACACGAGGGGCTCATCTTCTGCTGACACCTGCTTGCTGGAGACCCAGAGCTGCACTCTGTGAGGTCTGAGTCATTAAATGTGCACGTTTCCTGCATGTTTCCTCACCGTCGGGAATAAACCGGAGCCACAAACACAAACAACGTTTCTTTCCTGCTTAATATTCTCTGTCCTCATCAGATTGGGGCGTTTGAGTGTTGTTTGAAAGGCACTTCATGTGAGAACCACAGGGAGCCGGGCAGGTCGAGCAGCTGGAGCAGCTCTGGGTCAGCCCGGCTCTCACAAGTGCTTTTTGGTACCTAAGTCTCATCTGAATGACAGGAAAGTCAGTCCGGTGGATCCTGGCAAAAAGACACAAAAGCCGCCAGAATAAAAGGTGACGACTCGCTTCATGATTCACCAGGTTCCTGCCTCACATATATATACATATACATATAAATATATGTGTATGTATACATATATATATATGTATACATACACATATATATATGTGTATGTATACATATATATATATATGTATATATACACATATATATATGTGTATATATATATATGTGTATAAATACATATATATATACATATATATATATATGTATATATACACATATATATATATGTATATATATATGTGTATATATACACATATATATATATGTGTATATATACATATATATATATATGTATATATATATGTATATATACACATATATATATGTGTATATATATATATGTGTATATATACATATATATATACATATATATATATATGTATATATACACATATATATATATGTATATATATATGTGTATATATACACATATATATATATGTGTATATATACATATATATATATATGTGTATATATATATACACATATGTATATACATATATATATATATGTGTATATATATATACACATATATATATATGTATATATATATATATATATATCTGTGTGTGTGTATGTGTGTGTGTGTGTGTGTGTGTGTGTGTGTGTGTGTGTGTATGTGTGTGTGTGTGTGTGTGTGTGTGTGTGTGTGTGTGTGTGTGTGTGTGTCTAAAACACTTGGCTATCAGCTGACGTCAGACCTGTCCATCATGTTCCGATGTGACCAGGCTGTGCTGTGATGCACAGAGTGGGTCCTCGTGTCCACAGGGCAGAACAAACGAAGTCCTGTGACACCGGAAGCTTTGGGATCAGACCTTCAAAATAAAAGTACGAAATCCCCCCCCCCCCCCTTCTGGCACCTTGTTGGACACTGAAGAGGTGAGCATGGAGCTCGAGTCGTCATTATGTTCACGTGACGCTGCGTTTATACCGGCTTCAACGTTACACGTTTATATTGCAATACATTTAAACTCGTGTGGTGAAACACGTCTGGTGGTGACTTTGTTTTAGCTCTGAACATTGTTTGCATTATGTTATAAAATGCCAAATTATTAAATTATAAAACAAAATGTATTTGTGTTACCATCAATAACAAAGTGTTTTCTTCATAACCATAACGTTACATTGCTCGTTACTATGTATCGTTGCCTCACGTCTCTCGGTTACCTCTCCAGTCACAATGCTGGTCTGTGTTTATTGTGAAGGCCGTGACAGGAAGTGCTGCAGGTGATTTCCATCGGGCTTGACTCTGCTCTCTGACCCGAGAGGTCCCGCAACTGGATGGAGTGAGTTTGGGATCCTGAGTGGAAAAAACAAAGAGGTGGAATGAACAACACGCCGCCAGGATTACGGTTGGTGTGTGGACGTCCTCTTCTCTTTCACTTTGTCCAGTTGGAGATTTTGGAATTTTCAACTTTGATTCTGTTTCTGTCTGTGTTGGTGGCTCGGGGCCACCAAGGGGACAGGAACTGGGACTACAGCAGTATTTACAGTGTGTGTGTGTGTGTGTGTGTGTGTGTGTGTGTGTGTGTGTGCGTGTGTCTCGTCATTATGTCTGTGACTTTAATTTCTGATTGTCATTTAGTCAAAGAAAGTGTGGAAAAATGACCAGAAATTATTAATTTATCACATTTAATTAAGAAGGAAAAATGATCAGACTCGTGAATAATAACTCGTATCAGAACAGGAACCTTTCAAAATAAAGCTCAAATTCTTTAGAATAACTGTAAAATGGATGGAAGTGCAGTTCCTTCACCTAGCTGGGTGTATTGTTGCCGTCTCTCTCTCTCTCTCTCTCTCTCTCTCTCTCTCTCTCTCTCTCTCTCGCCCTCTCTCTCTCTCTGCATAGTGTTGTAGTTTTTTGCTGACACGGTTCTGTAGGGATTATAATGCAGGGGCCTGCTGTTGGCCCCTCTGTCTCTGTTGTCCGTTTTCTACTGAGTGAGTCAATTGATGGAGGAATAAAAGGCAAAAAACAATATGCATTGACACGGCTTTCAGGGCGGGGGGGGGGGGGGGGGGGTCAGCTGGAGGTTTTGTGGCCTTGTTGTCGGTCTCTAACTGGTGCAGCCATGAGGGCCCAGAGCAGCCCTGGACTTAAACAGGGGACATCAACAGGCAGACCATGTCTTTAAACTACATCAAGAACTTCTACGAGGGCTGCGTGAGTCGATCACAAAGTGTTTCATCCACAGCGCTGGTCACTTATACCTTTCATGGTCTGAGAGTTACAGAGGAGCAAGTATCCCCCTCGAGGCCTTAAAAACAAAAGAGACATCGATCTGTTTTCCTTCCCAGCTTTGTAATTCATCTCTTAGCTTTCGTCTCCGTTGGCATATTGGTGAGCCAGGGCTCTTTTTGGTGAGGGTGTCATTTGGACGTTTTTTGAGGTAAACATGATTCGACGTTATTGTCGGAGCGGCGCAGGTAGAGAGAGGAGGCGGGAAATGTTTGCTCTCGATGGGGTTTTGTTTTAGCCATCAGAGCTCAGAGCCTCTGCATTTATCTGGCTGACAAGAGCTGTTTTCTCTTTGTCTCTCACTCTGTGTGTGTGTGTGTGTGTGTGTGTGTGTGTGTGTGTGTGTGTGTGTGTTGCATGCTATTAAAATGTGCATGTGTGTTTTTACTCATTAAATGTTTCTGTGTGTGTGTCTGTGGACGATACATCATGGACATGTCTCTGTGTCGTCTGCATGTATCCATGGCTACATTCATGTGTGCTGCATTGTATGGTTGTGCCCGCTCACCTGTGTGTGTGTGTGTGTGTGTGTGTGTGTGTGTGTGTGTGTGTGTGTGTGTGTGTGTGTGTGTGTGTGTGTGTGTGTGTGTGTTCCAGCTCAGGCCTCCTACGGTGATAGGCCAGTTCCACACCTTGTTCTTCGGCTCAGTGCGGATGTTCTTTCTGGGCGTTCTTGGCTTCGCTGTCTATGGAAACGAGGCGCTGCACTTCAGCTGCGACCCGGATCGCCGAGAACTCAACCTGTACTGCTACAACCAGTTCAGACCCATAACGCCTCAGGTAGGACTAAAGTCACCCACAGGTTCCACCGAATAACACGAGGATCTCCTGGAACAACCGCTTCAGTCCTCTGGTTTCATATTCTGTACAGAACTACGGTGAGCTCAGCTCATCTTCCTTTCAGAGGTCGTAGCATTAACTTGTTGCAGATATGATGGTAAGTAATTAACAAACCAAATTGCAAAACAGAATTGCTTTGAAAGAAAAAAACAACGATATACAAGAATATTGTCCAAAACAAAATCTGAAGAGAAAAGAACACATCGATTTAAATATCTATGGACTGGAGCGGCATGTAGGCCCACAGGTGGTCACGATGTACAGGCAGTAAGTGTTCATTTACACGAGGGCCTGCTGAAACCCATGAAAGACGCATTTTATTCACCTGCTTCATGTGGGTAGTCGATTTA
The DNA here is from genome assembly GCA_028022725.1 of Lycodopsis pacificus. Taxonomy (NCBI): domain Eukaryota; kingdom Metazoa; phylum Chordata; class Actinopteri; order Perciformes; family Zoarcidae; genus Lycodopsis; species Lycodopsis pacificus. The sequence goes on along the minus strand of CM051705.1, from coordinate 856,238 downwards.
AAACCAATGTGTCAAGTGATGAAAAATGTACAATTATTCTTTTCCATATGTATTGTTGCTCCACCTCTCCCTGCTCAGCCTCTTTTCCTTCCTTTTACCCTTCCAACCACAGAACTTCTCACCGTTTCACACCTGCTTTAGTTCATGTTTACTTCTCTTTTGTTGGATATTTCAGGATCTCTGTTCTTTACCCAGTGTCTCCTTCCATTGGCTCTTCTCACTCCACTGTTCCCTTCTTCTGGCCCTCTCCAGGTTTTTTGGGCGTTACAACTGGTAACAGTGCTCGTCCCTGGTGCGGTCTTTCACCTCTACGCAGCCTGTAAGAACATCGACCCGGAAGAGATCCTTGAACGACCGCTCTACACCGTATTCTACATCATTTCTGTTCTTCTACGCATCATTCTGGAAGTCATCGCCTTCTGGCTACAAAGCCACCTCTTTGGCTTCCAGGTCTGTACATTTAAAACTTGATCAGCTCAGTAGAGTGCTTGTCCATAGAGTCCATGTCACAGTTGTGCATTTATCCGCCCATCCAGTTTCAAGAGGCCACTCCTGGCTATTGTCACGGTGACAAAAAAGTGTGTGCAGGTACCCCTTGCAACCTTTTCTCCAGGAAATACTTTCAGTTCCCCCTCGGCGGGTACCAAAGCTCTCCCCGGCCAGATAGGAGGTGTAATCCTTCCAGCATACCCAAGTTGCCAAAGGTCCCTTTCCTTATTTTTCTTACCTGGAACACCTCTAAGAAATGGGACTCGGGGACACCCTCATATAATAATGGAATCATATCGTCAGGATCCCCAAAATATTAAACTTTGCCAGGCAAGCCACCCTTTGGAGAAACCGCAATCAGTGCAGTTGTCAAAATATCCTAGTTCCACTCCAAAAGTTAGGAAGCACTTCATTGGCCCCATGGGCACCAATTTAAAAATGCTTGTAGGTTGACAGAGGAAGACAATATGGCTCTGCTACTGCAGGCAATGAACAAGAAGAAGAAGCTTTAAATGCATGTGGTCAACCAAAGAGGTGGATAGAACAGTGCAGTTGGTAGTGTCCTCCATGCATCCACCCTGTCTGGTGACAATAATACCAGCTGGAGGTGATGGAATCGACATCCTGCTAGCTCTGAGCATTTCAAGATGGTTCCTGGAACATGACAGCGACAACTTTCTCCTCTCATACGCTGGCCAATACCACATATTACAACACCAAAGAATGGAGTTGGTGGTCCTGACCTATACATAGTCCGTGGTGAGACCCAACAAGAGAATAATTTGATAATAAGACAATATTACCCAGCAGAATTGCACAGTGTCATTTATCAGAGAGACATAAGGATTGGAGGTTCAGACAATCATGAACTCATCACCACCTCATGTTTCTCTTTCTGTCCCCCAGGTCCACCCGCTGTACATGTGTGATGCCATTGCTTTGGAAAAGACCTTTAATGTGACTAAGTGCATGGTGCCAGAACACTTTGAGAAAACCATCTTCCTCAGTGCCATGTACACCTTCACTGTGATCACCATACTGCTCTGTGTTGCTGAGATATTTGAGATACTTTGCCGTCGTCTTGGTTATCTCAACAACCAATGACACACACACAGGCACACTTGAAATGACGAAGAGTGAACATATATGACACTATTTCTGCCAGTTTTTAAACGGGCTCTTGGTTGGCTACTGCTGGACCTTCATAAAACAGGAAGCTGACGTAAGACCGAAACCTCACCTGTTAATGTGCGAAAATGTGCTGAAATATTGTCTGGGTGTTTTTTGCCCTTAACTATGGAGGGATCATCCCGAGTCATATTTCAGATATCAGTGGGTCTGTTCTGGCTGTGTCCACGGTTTTGTTTGGACGTGATGGCCAGAGAATATGCTCCTCTGACTCTGAACAGTTGGGAGATGGCGTAGAACGATTTCTGGTTTTCTTTTTTCCACACGATGACCGAAAGACAGGAATCAACTTCAGGGTGTTTCTAAAACCTGTGACCAATGAGAGCACAAGGGAAGCCCCGTTTGTCACAAACTTGGTGGCCCGTAACAGCTTGAGGGTCCCATTAAACCCTGTTGTTGGAGTTGTACCCAGTTGTACTTCAGATCTGATACTTTTACACACCCTGTTTGCAATAATGCTTAAAGGCCAGGTGTGCACTAAATGCATCAAGATTCATTAAACAACTCAATGCCAGTGTTGTAGTCAAGACCACCAAACCCAGACCTAGTCATGACCAAGACCAGACTGTATCAAGTCCGAGACAAGACCAAGACTTTGAGGGGTTCAGACCATGTCAAGACCAAGGCAGGGCGAGACCGATTCAAGACCAAGACCAATAACGAGGCAAGGCAAAACCAGGACCAGACCAGTGCCAGTCCCACACTGCATGACGCGCTGCTGGTAAAATATGAAACATGCAAACCAGAGACATCCTCAATCTGAGGATCAGCATTCCCATTTCGATACCCAAAGAAAAAAAACGAAGATTCCTCTTCATTCACCTGGTTTATTGACATGTATACTGTATCTGTGTGTTATGTATAACACACAAGTGTTTAGTGAGAAATATCTCTATAAAATAATCAAAAGGCATTGCAGAGGTGTGGGAATATTCCTTTGTTTTCAATCACAGTACTGATGGTAACAGATTAATGAGGCAGTTTGGTGATGTCCCCGCAGATGCGTTCTTGACTGATCTTGAAAAAAAGTTCCAGAGTCGTCTTAGTTTGAGGCCGATACAAGACCGAGTAAAAAGGTGGCCTTGAAACCGGTCTCAAGACCAAGACCGATGTCCAGTAGTACCACACTGCTTGATGCATCTTCTCTTGGTCGCTTAGGAAGTGCTAACAATGAACCTAAAGAAGTATTTTTCAGCAGATTCCTGAGGCTTAGATTAAAACAGTCTTAATGCAACAAACTAACAGCCAACAATGCAAATCATTTAGCTAGTCGCATACATAATAATGCAGATAAACACTTTAGTCAAGCTTGTCTTCAAGGTGCTGGTCAAATATGAAAGGCAGACCAGAGAGCTGGCAGTGGATTATCACACGTCTTTAGAAACTGTGATCCAGGAACCTGACCCATGGGCCAGTGAATCGCAGGTGCCGATGCTCCTGACACTTCCATGTGTGATCGCCTCCAATCTGTGTCTGTTACTGCTTCTAGCCCCTTCTGACCTTTACTTCCATCAATATGAGCGCTACAACTTCGCTGTGGACTCTTGATGGAGTTGTCTGCCTTTTGAAAGGCTGAAAGAATACTTCCATGAGATGTGAAGGCGTCTTCCAACAATGACTCGATCACTAATCATGTCTGAAATGTAGTGTTTTTACTCTTTGAGGGTAAATATTTCCCCAATGATACAAAATTCATACAACAAAAAAAAGGAATGAAACACTTCCTGGCTTGGATTTTTTAAACTTTAAAGAAATGTATAGTCTTAAGGATCAGTGACTTACACAAAAATATTATTTAAATTTGAGTATTAAAATGTGTTTGAATGAAAATATATAAAATGTTTACCGGTACTACAAGTTGCAATGTTTTTAAGTACCTGAAAAAAATGGTAGACTGCCAGTAAGAAGAAACCGCACAACTGTTGTGCTTATGGATGTCCCAACATCCAAGGTGAGATGTCTCACATATCTCTGTGGTGTAGTTCCTAACAGAGACGGACAGAATCAGCATCGACCTTTGAAGTTCTTAGAGTACAGGCCCTATTGGTCTCATATATAATGTAATAACTAGTATGTTTAAAGCAAAACTAAGAGATCATTCAGTCCAGACATATTTGAAAGGATGGTTGAGCTCTTGTCCATGTTTGATCATCCTCATGAAGAGTGTCCTCTCCCCACTCGTTCTATCTCAACTAGCTTGTAGTATTACACACAATACTTTCTGTAATTTTGCCTTCGGCGTCACTGTTGATGTATTTTGTAAAACATTACCTCTCATGTTCTGTAACGTTTTTTTGTTTTTTTTAATCAGACATCCATCCAACTTTTGTTATGAAGTTCTCAGCAATCTGTTTATCACCTCAGGTACAAAATTGCATTACCAGACAAAAGTGGATCAAACCCTCATTTCAAATCCTTCTAGACCCTTAGATGAACGTTTCTGGCAGTGAGGGGCCGCTCTCATCGATCCCAGCCTACAGCACCAGAGGCCCGGTTGGTCGGATGGGCTTTAGGAGGATTTGAAACAGGTATGCGACTCCTGTGGTTTGGGTTCGTCTGCGTTCTGGCATCTGTTAGCAGAGGAGGGTTTCAAATTTTGCCTCTGAAAGTTCTGTCACCAGTTCTGTTACTTTAAATGAATATGTAGAACTCAACATCGTTGTTCAGGTCGAGTAGGACGCCGTGGCGTGTACATGGGTTAGATCATTGTGGCCAATTGGTGGAAATACAGCTCCGTGATCCGTGACCGACATTCCACAGGCAGTCGTCTCTCGTAGCGCTTCGGTCGCTCTACACTTCGTCATTCTTTACTAACTCACTTGATGTTAGGAAATCTTCTTAGCAACTTTTAAGAGGGAAAACACAACATAGCATGCTACAACAGTTTGCCAGCTCGCTCTACAAGTAGTCACTACGCCACCAAGCCACTCGAGCACCATCTGTACCTGACCATAACGCTAGCGCTGTTAGCATCTGTTAACTTTACTACAGACGCAAAGAGCTAACCATTTAAAATCAATTAAGGGGACAATAGGCACGTTTTTTTTACTTTAACTTATCATTATGAAGTCAATCTAAAGTACAATGTAAAGACCATAGAATAATGACACCATCTGCATTTAGATTGGTTCCCGAAAGGCCTGGCTTTCACTTTGCTATTCTGTCTGCCACCAGGTACGACCTCCCGGTAAGTGGAAGGCTCGATGGCCGCCGCTGCAAAATGTATATAACGGAAACAGTGGGGTGTTTTACTGTGCCTCAATGAAAGGACTGAGATGGAGGTTTTCAGTTAAAGTTGGGATTCTTACAGTTGTTTCTTGCGTTGGACAGTAGCCAGGCTGCTAACGGTAGCCAGGCTGCTAACGGTAGCCAGGCTGCTAACGGTAGCCATGTAGCTAACACTTGTGCTGGCTACACCTACCAGCCAGAAAACAAATCAGGAGCTACAACGAACCCGGAACCAGCCTGAAAGAAATCATCTGTTTGTTTCTGGGAAATAAAATAAACTTACATCTATCTTTGCATCTGTCTGCTGACGTTACCCATGTTGCTAATGCTTGCTAACGCAAACACTAGCAGCCAGAAACAAACCGATGATGTATCGTTCATTTCGTAATATAAACTTAAAACACATTTTCGTGGAATATCTAAAACGAGCAGCGGTGAAGTTTACTATAATCTGTTATCATCTGATCGCCACCAATAAACCAATAGAGAGAAGCTAGGGGTGAGTTTAAAAGTGGTCTTTCATCACATTAAACAGTCATTAGGTCATATTTTACAGGGCTCAGGTTTTAGTTCGTGGCTTTGATGAAAGTGAATCCACAGGTTTAAACATCCGGGCGAGTCTTGGTAAAGAACTTTGTACATGAAGCCGTGTGTAACTGTATTTCGACAGGTTTAACTCATTTTAAGATTCTGGTGAATAACTGTAGAGGTTGACATTTCTTTTGGTCTCATGCAGAGCGTGAGGATGCTCTCCTTGTTTTGTTTTCATGTAGCGCCACCAAATCCCAAACACTTCTTTCATGAACTGAACTGTAAACTGGTTTTCTGGGTTCTATTGAGAACTATCTACAAAATGAGTGAGATCTTTATAATCTTGATGCTTCCTGTTGACCATTAATATCAGCGTCATTTGTGGATGTTGTGAGAATGGACTCATTTCATCAGCTGTCCTCATTGAGTCCTTCACCGCAGCCATCAGAGAGGAAGAGGCACATTCTGTCACCAACGCTGTCGTATTCTGAGTCGTTGTGTTTGTCCTGTCTTCAGATGATTGATTAAAAATGTCAGACAATTCTCTTTGTTTCATTTGTGATTGGCTTCATTTGCTATGTGGAAACATTTACTGGTAAAAGGGTTTTACAAATCCAAAAGCAATAATAATTAAAACATTACATACAATTATTTCACCAAATATGTTTTGTTTTTTTATGCATAAACTTTTTTACTATTTCTACTTGCACAAGTACTAAGACATGAAACACAGAGGCTCATAAAACAAACCAAATAAATGATGAATAATTATATTCATAGAAACATGGACTAAAGACTAGATTATGCAAAACTAAACAAAAAACTAAACCAACAATGATTTTCATCTTATTTTCATGACTGTCATGCATTATTTTATTCTTCATAAACAGAACAATATGTAGGCACGCGTAGCCTAATTTATGTATCCACAAAACAGATTATATCGCCAGAGAACAAAATAACAACATCTTTTTATTGCCCTTTTCTTTCTAACATATCCGTGTTGCTGTCAGATACTTTTACTGCATTCCTGTTTACATTCAGTTCATTCACTTTGCGATTACTCTACACAAACATAGATTCTTTTATTTCATATGTTACGTTATATCATATCGCTTTTTTAACTTCTCCTCTATTTTTTAGGTCTGAGATTATATATTTGTAACATGCATGATTCTGTATTTTTTAATACGTATTTAATGAGCATCGCAAGGCCAACGACTGCTTTCCTGTAATTGTGCAAATGACAAATAAATATATGACGAAAGACTTGGAGCTTATAAAATGCTGAACATCATCAATACTCGTGACGAAAGAACAGGTCTCAAAAGTCACGAGAATATTGTATGATAATAATAAGCAACAACATAATAGCATAAGCAGCCTGAACCTGTTTTACCGGATAAAAAGGGGGCGCCCGCCCCCACCTGGTGACGTCACCTGTCCCGCGTAGGCGGCCGCCCCTATTGGTTAATACAACGCGGAAGTAGGGAAGCTGCTGGACAACACTTGCTAACAACACTACTTTTTTGTATCGCGGATGTGTTTTCGTGTCTCGCGGAGGATCTTTCTCTGAAGAAGACGTCATGGCGCTACCGCCTCAGCTCAGAGCCATCCAGCACCACATGCGGACCGCGCAGGAGCACGAGAAGCGGGACCCGGTGGTGGCGTATTACTGTAAGTTCTGGTATGCTGGGTAATGCTACTGTTAGCTGAAGCTACTGTTAGCATCACAGCTTTGTTTACCTGAGCCTCGACAGCTGAGGGTGTGTTAGCTTAGCTTAGCTTAGCAGCTTAACAGCTAAACTGGGACTTTATACATGCGCTGGTTACACACTGGTTGTATTCCATCAACGAGCCGTTTGAGCTGCTGGTTTAAAACCAGTTACGTTAGCTCACCACCAGTCTGGTCCTGTTGGCTTTGACAGGTCAACGTTTACTAGCAGGCTGACGTCATGACGTCGTAGCCCTCTTTGTTGTCACGTTTTATTTACCTGTGAGGACTCAAACATCTCTGCTTTTATCAGCTAGCATGAGCACACATCTGGTTCTACTTAATACATCTTGTCAGTTTACTGTCTGTCATCATAGCATGTACTTTGCTTTAGTACAACTGTGAGGTTCTGCTGGTGGCTCATGCAGAGTTGAGGTTCTGCTGGTGGCTCATGTAGAGTTGAGGTTCTGCTGGTTTCTGGTGGTGAGTTCAGGTTCTGCTGGTTTCTGGTGGTGAGTTCAGGTTCTGCTGGTTTCTGGTGGTGAGTTCATTCAGACATCATGAGTCTCACCTCTAAAGAATGGACTCCACCCCGTGTGTTCTCATAGGAACTCGTATCCATATAATAGTGTTTTTGAGCATTAAAGCAGGTAAACATGATCTAGTAGAACCCTGAGTTGGAGCAGGTCTTGTGAAGTTCTATCTTGTCATTACATCACATGACTCACGTCGAGGAGCTTGATGTAGAGCACAGCCCTGTGGACCTTTGGGCTGAGATCCACTGATAGGTGAGAGTTTAACAGATGCTTCCTCATTAGATATGTTTCAAATGAGCCAAACCTTTATTTATAGAGGTGAGGTAGAGGTACCTTATGAATCCACCTCTGGTGACATCATAAAGAGTGTGTGCTGGTTGAATAGACCGATCATGACGAGCGTCTGTGTTAGTTTAACCTGATGTGTCAGCTGATCATGTTTGTGTGGATCTCCTCTGATGTTTGTGTTTCCCTGAAGCTGAAGGGAACTTGGCCGGCTGGAGATTCCCATATTTACTTTACGAGTCGTGTTTCTTTCTTCCACAAATCATTTCCTGGAGCTTGAAGTGAAACACGCAGTGAGAGCTGGTGACTTGTTGCTTTATGGTTTATTCTGAAGCGTTCTCTGTAAATAAGAACGGACTCTATTACCATAGAACCACACCGCGGTGCTGAACCCTGGTCTCCTGGTGGTTGTTGGTTCTTAGAGATCATAAACCTCATATAAAATGCTGCTGCAGCAGTACTTTTAATGAAGCAGTATTCAGAGAGAAGCATCGTTGTGTCACGTTAACGAGCTGCTGGTTTGTAGAGGAGCAACGTGTTGCTGTCGTCTCTGTTCTGAGTTGTTAGAGACGAGCCGTCACTGAAACATGGTGGCTGCTGCTGTGAAGTCTTCTTCCTCACATCAGGTACGGGGGTCAGGACCAGAGACCAGAGGGTTGTTGTGAAGGAGAGGAGTGAGGCAGTGAGGCCTCGTGTGGTGACCGCCGTGTCCAGTCAGCAGACAAGTGGATTCACTTTGATCTCAAGGAGAGAAAGGCTTCCTTTCGTTGCTGTTGGAGGTTCTGTGATAGAAGGGCCTCCTGGAAGGGGCTTGGATGACTTCCAGTCTTTTTACCTGCATCACGACATCAGTCCTCTGTCCTGTGAAGAGCAGCTCAGTGTGCAGCAGGAAGCTCTACAGTCAGCAGGAGGGACGTGAGCTGTTTGGAATGCAGCCCCAGAGTTTACTGTGTGGACCAGTCAGACCACTGGAGGTCAGCAGCACCACGTGTGTGTGAGTGAGTGAGAGACTGTGTGTGTGTTTTTGTGAGAGAGGAGGAGGAGGAGGAGGAGGAGGAGGAGTCCTCCTCCTGAAAATGTTGATTTCAAATGACGAGTGACAGCCGGCGTTCAGCAGAGTTTCCTGGGTTAGCGAGTCTCTGGTTCCACCAGACTGTGTTTCACTGATGCTGTTCAGACTCCACGGGGCTCATGGAGCAGCTGACGGAGGCGTGTTGTTGGCGTGATGAAGCACTTGTCTCTGCTCCATAATGACCTCCTGGTCCTCCATGTGACTAGAGAGGCTTCAGTGGCTTTCATTCTGCTGTTACTTCTTCTCGACATGTTTCCTCTCTCACTGGACGTCACCGTGAGTTATGAAGCGAAAATGAGCGGTAACGGTCACAGTTTGGGGTTCAGCACAAAGTTCTTATCACGCGTAGCCCTTCAGCGCCGCTAACGCACGTTATTCTGAGTAATCCGTGTGATTATTGTGATAGTGCCGGCTGTAAAAGACTCTGCGCACACCGTGAATGCTGCAGCTTTTCCCTGCTGTCATCGGTGTTGATCGGCCTTGACATGCTCAGATATGTAATACACCATCCTGAGAAACTTCTGGACCGCATGAGGAGAGAGCTAAACGTCCCTCGAGTCCATAACGGCAAACCTTATTGATTGAGTGCATGAGATACGTTCTCTTTGTGACCGGGCGATAAATCACCTCAAAGGCTCTTTGTTCTGTTCTGTGTTCTGACAGGAGGGTGAATTCATGGGATGTGACATCTTCATATTGAGAGAAAGACATCAACAAAATGCTTCACGTCTCTGTCACTCGTCAGTCCATGTGTGGTCACTTCCTGTTGTGTTTTTCCTCACAGTAATGGACGAGAATAACCGAGAGTTTCAAACCGTCACATGTCTTCATGTCCTGTAGGTCTGATCGTCGGCCTGCAGTCGTCTCAACATGAAGTGATCCAAAGAGACGTGTGATGTTAAACCTGAGGCGCTGTGAAGCCTGTTTCAATGAGCTCTAGTGTCTTTAATGAGTCGACATCGTAAGCAACCAATCAGTGTTTAAAGCAACAGAGGAGAGCTAGTAGCGTTAGCAGCACTGCTAACGGCTAACCAACAGGAGGAGAGCTAGTAGCGTTAGCAGCACCGCTAACGGCTAACCAACAGGAGGAGAGCTAGTAGCGTTAGCAGCACCGCTAACGGCTAACCAACAGGAGGAGAGCTAGTAGCGTTAGCAGCACTGCTAACGGCTAACCAACGGCGGTTCACTTCAGTTACATGATGATGCCTTCAGGCTCTGCTCAGTGAACATGAGGACTGGCTGAAGGTTCATTATAACGTTATCATGATGTGTTCACATGTCGTCTGTAAAATGTAGTTTTGGTGATGAACTAGAATAAATCCAGTAGTTTGAAGGAGATGTTTATGAATATAAAACAGATATTAGATTAATTATGATGTTTAACTTCTAACACAAGCTCTAAACGCATTATTATACTTCATTATTATGATTACCTTTGACTATTTACAAAACACACTTGAGTGAGAACGTAAAGAACCAGCCTCTCAGTACCGTCACTGACCACCAGGGGGCTCCAGCTGTAGGGAGCGTGTGCGTGTGTGTGTGTGTGTGTGTGTGTGTGTGTGTGTGTGTGTGTGTGTGTGTGTGTGTGTGTGTGTGTGTGTGTGTGTGTGTGTGTGTGTGTGTGGTTCTGTGGAGGCTCTCACATGAGGCAGAAGAACATGTGGACGCTCGTTTGTTCGCTGCACCAGATTGAAGCTGAAACTACAACTTCAGCTGCTTCAACCCCTGAAGAGTCCACAGAAAGCTTCAGTCCCAAACTATTCAAGGTGTGTTTGTGTAGTCGACCTTCTTCCAAACCACGTGTAATGACCCCCCCCCCTCCTGTCGTCCTGCAGGTCGTCTCTACGCCATGCAGGCCGGCATGAAGCTGGACAGTAAAACACCCGAGTGCAGGAAGTTCCTGGTGAAGCTGATGGACCAGCTGGAGACGGTGAGTCTCACCTTCCTGCGTCTCAACGTCAACATCTAGACATGAAAGGTTCTTCACGGACCAGTCAGCGGCTGGCCTCACGCCGCTTGCTGAGGTGCCGCTTGTTACTGTCCCTTTAAGTCCCTCCTGCATCAAGGTGTTTGTGTTGTGGTTTCATGAAATGAGTTTGATCAACTGTCCAGAAGAAGAAAGCTCTAAAGCTCCATGTGTTAAAGCTGCATTCTCTCTGGCGTCCAATATGTTGCACTCGCATGTTAGGTTCACGTTTGGAGGTTTTCTCTTGACGCACATTCACGTAGAGTTCGGCTGCTTGTCAACACACTAATTAGATTTTATGGAGTTGTTGTGAAGAGGAGGAGGAGGAGGAGGAGGAGGAGGTGAACGGGCTGCGATGTCCCAGCGGGGGTCAAACAAACGAGCCTTTAATGGAGAGACTGAGAGGACCAGGAGGAGGAGAGAGAAGGAGCAAACTGATAGTCTACTTTGACTTTCTCTGTATTTATAAACCACATGTGAAGCATCTCTGAGCTCCAGCAGATGTATTTTTGTTTGTTTGTGAGAAAGTAACCGCCATGTTTTACAAATGGGTCAAGAGGAGCGAGGGGGGGGGGGGGGGAGGAGGGGAGGAGGAGGAGGTGGGAAGTCCCACAGCGATGCTGGACTCACTTCAAGAGCCAATTAAAGGAAGCAGTGGACACACACACACACACACACACACACAGGTTTTTACAGGAGCTCCAGGGACCTTCATTACTGTCACACTCAGGACGTCAACAGTGTGTGTGTGTGCGTGTGTGTGTGTGTAATTGGCTGAAGTGTCTTTCTGTTTGTTAACACTTAATCCCATGAATGTGTTATGAATGTTACATTACAGATTATTACTGTCGTGATATATTATTGTTATTATATCTGCAGGCTTTAAAGTGTTTTTGATATTTTTTATGAACGGATATCATGTTGAGCGTGTTGGTGTTTGAAGCGTCCGTGTGTCTCTGGTCATAAACAAACTGTTTAAGAAGTGGACGACGTCGTCCATCTTTTGTGGATGTTTTGAAGCCTCGAGTTCAGTGATCACGGCCGTCGCCATCTTGTTTTTTGCAACCAGTGAACAGGAAGTGAGCATACATGGACTGAGGAGGAGCGACGTAGAGACGCCGTATACGTCAATCAAACCTGTCAATCACGTGTAGCCCCGCCCTAAAGCATCCCCTGCTTCATGGTCTGTGTGACTCTAAATGGACCATCATGTACTAAATGAACATCATGCTGTATTGAAGAAGACTTGACACTAGAGACTGAGACCGGTCCGTTTTGAACAGGTGAAACCAACCAATCACAGGAGAGGACAGACGAGCTCAGTGCTACAAAGCCTCGTCACAGGGAAACAGAAGAGCAACAGAACAGGTGTTTCGTAATGAAAAGGTGTGAAGGCGTCTGACAGCCAGACGTCAGCGGTCTGCTCATATTAACATCTGGCTGCTTAATGAAGACCAGCAGATGAACCGCAGAGACGACGAAGAGAGTGCATCGTTACAACATTCATTTGGCAAATAATAGCAATAACAACGACGTACTTTTAGACGATAACTTCCATATTTAGCAGCATCTGACTGGGAGCTGCTGGAGGTTTTCCCACAGGCTGAAGAATCAAGACGTGCAGCATGATGTTCATTTTGTACATTGTGCTCCATTTAGAGTCCCATAAAGCAGGGGATGCTTTAGGGCGGGGCTACACGCTGATTGACAGGTCTCTACGTCTCTACGTCACTCCTCCTCAGTCCATATATGGTCACTTCCTGTTCATTGGTTGCAAAAAAAAAAAAACAAGTTGGCCGCGACGGCGAAATTGCCGAACTGTCAAAGCAGCTAGCACACGATAACACGACCAAACTGTCGTGTTACTCGTTGGCATGACTGGACCAGAACAACAGCCCTGACGGACTCACTTCTTCTCTGCAGTTTGCACATGTAAAGCTTGTGATGATCTCTTAAAGTGGAATGAGAATCAGAGACGGTGTTCAGTGGCCTTTGATCCCAAACTCTTTATATTACCTGACCAGGTGTCCTTCCTTCACTCTGCACTGACACACACAGCCTGTGAACAGTGTAGAGAGAGAGAGAGAGAGAGAGAGAGAGAGAGAGAGAGAGAGAGAGAGAGAGAGAGAGAGAGAGAGAGAGAGAGAGAGAGAGAGAGAGAGAGAGAGAGAGAGAGAGAGAGAGAGAGAGAGAGAGAGAGAGAGAGAGATTCATTAATGGTTTTAAATATATATCTGTGTTCCAGATGAAGAAGGAGCTAGGAGACAATGACTCCATCAGTCAGGAGGTGGTGGGTAACGCCCACATCGAGAACTACGCCTTAAAGATGTTCCTCTACGCCGACAACGAGGACCGACAGGGCCGGTTCCACAAGTAAGGAACCCGTCTCCTCATTTCCTCTCCTCCTCGTTTCCTCTCTTTTCCTCATTTCTTCTCCTCCTTGTTTCCTCTCCTCCTCGTTTCCTCTTTTCCTCATTTCTTCTCCTCTCCTCCTCATTTCTTCTCCTCCTTGTTTCCTCCTTTAATCATGTTTACTCTCACAGTTTCCTCTCCTCCGCTCTCCTCTTCTTGTTTCCTCTCCTCTTCTTGTTTCCTCTCCTCTTCTTATTTCCTCTCCTCTCCTTGTTTCCTCTCCTCTTCTTGTTTCCTCTCCTCTTCTTATTTCATCTCCTCTCCTTGTCTCCTCTCCTCTCCTTTCCTCTCCTCTTCTTGTTTCATCTCCTCTTCTTGTTTCCTCTCCTCTCCTTGTCTCCTCTCCTCTCCTTGTCTCCTCTCCTCTCCTTGTCTCCTCTCCTTTCCTCTCCTTCTTGTTTCCTCCTTTAATCATGTTTACTCTCACAGTTTCCTCTCCTCCGCTCTCCTCTTCTTATTTCCTCTCCTCTCCTTGTTTCCTCTCCTCTTCTTGTTTCCTCTCCTCTTCTTGTTTCCTCTCCTCTTCTTGTTTCCTCTCCTCTCCTTGTCTCCTCTCCTTTCCTCTCCTTCTTGTTTCCTCTCCTCCTTGTCTCCTCTCCTTGTTTCCTCTCCTCTCCTCTCGTCTCATTCCTTCCCAGCCTCAGTGTTTACTGTAAGATGTTAATAATCTCTTTTCATGTTCTGTAATTAATTCAGCGTTTAGTTTTATTGGCACAGAAATGAGCTCATTGATCTGATGATGATCATGATGTTAGTATTGATTATAAATCCATCAGATTATCTCATCCATCATATTTACATCATTTCATTCAGCTTCTTCTCATGTGTGGCTCGACTGTATTCATGCAAACCTGTTGAATCGCACATGCAGCTCATGTATTTGATGTTGGTGTTGTCCAGTTGAATCTCTTGTTGTTCGGTTGAACTCGGGTTTCCAGCTGTAAGTGGACCTCGAGTTAACATTCCACAGGTCAACAATGAGGTTTCAGACTTCTTCATTTCATGAAATGTAGAGAACGTCTCAATGAAACACTGAACTAATGGTTTGCTCCTCCTCCTCCTCCTCCTCCTCCAGGAACATGATCAAGTCGTTCTACTCGGCCAGTCTGCTGCTGGATGTGCTGTCGGTGTTCGGTGAACTGTCAGAGGAGGTGAGATCACTGTGAGGAGGCAGGAAGTCAGACGATCGTTCATCTTCTTCACACCTTTTCTCTGTCTGATAGCGAGTGAGCACCTGCAACTGAAGCTAACCCGAAAAACAGACTCGATGTGGCGTTCAGGGACGTCTCGTCATTTCCACCATTCGTCAACATCAAATAGATTTAACGTGGGTCAGCGGCTGCCTCCTTTAGATATGTGCTGCACGAAGGAAAACCATTTCATGTCAGAATAACGAGCACGACTCTGTTTAAACAGCACCTTCAGACGCAGTGACGCACAAATCAATAGAACAGAAACCAACCAACACTCAATGAACACCGCCTCACAGCCCGTCTCCATGCAAAGCTCTACCAATACATATGTGACCGCAGCAGGTAGTGTGCTTTTTAGGAGGTTGTAGCACACACACACACACACACACACACACACAGAGCAAGTCTTTCTCTACTTTCTGTCCGTCACCCAGAAGCCATTAAAGCATCAACAGGACACTTGCGTCCGTACAGTTAACTGCTGCTAACACACACACTCTCTCACACACACACACACACACTCTCTCACACACACACACACACACACACACACACACACACACACACACACACACACACACACACACACACACACAGGACAATGAGTCCTCAGAGTAGCCGGTGCTGAGTGCTCTGCAGACGGACGGACCGGAGTGATTGAGTTTCAGGCAGGAAAAAGAGGTGATCAGGTGAGTTACTGCGTTACTGAACCGAGAAACCTTCTATATTCCATGGGTTTCATCTAGAACCCAAAAGGTCCAGCACAACCTACGACCGTCCTGGTTCTCGGTCACAGTTCTTCCCTCTGGTCTCAACAGCCCTTGAAGAACCCTTTCCTCCAGATGCACAAGTAAAGTTCTGGGTAACGTGATCTCTTCAGAACCCAGTTGACCGTGTGTCTCCCTGCTGTGATCACCGGGTCCGGCTGCAGCAGTCTGCGGCCCGGTCACGCTGCAGACGAGAGGTATTCATGGGCGGCTGTTGACGGGAGGCTGTGGATGTTCTGAGCACAGGCCAGATGTCCGTGAACTGCATGAGTCTGAAAGAGATGATCCAAGAACCACTGGCCAACGAGCGAGCCCTCACCTGGAGCCCTCACCTGGAGCCCTCACCTGGAGCCCTCACCTGGAGCCCTCACCTGGAGCCCTCACCTGGAGCCCTCACCTGGAGCCCTCACCTGGAGCCCTCACCTGGAGCCCTCACCTGCAGCGCTGTAGACTCCTACAGTCCTGCGTGTCCTCTCAGGATGGTGTCTGGCTGGTTTCAGACCCTCAAGGTTTATTTGATGAAACGTTCAACTCTAATCCAAAACAAAAGAACAATTATTATGATTACATTTTCATGGTATAAATTACTGTCTGTGTATATAATATCTTAGTTATTGTGGATTTTTTACAAAGTTAATATTCTTTACTGTTTTTTTACTTATTTATAATACTTTTTACTATGTCTCTTGTTTGCACTATACTGTGTGTGTGTATATGTGTATATTATTATTCTTCATACTGTGGCTGTGAATTCTGGCGGTAAAGAGCCCTCCCTGTCCTGGCAGAACTCCTGTTTATTTATCTTGAACCTCTCCGTGCGTCGGGTTTCTCCTGAAACGTTGGAATGGTTGACGGTAAAATGCCGTCATTCCGTGTTGTTTCAGTGATTAAGAAACAAACTCTTATTTCTTGCCTTCAAACCGAGGCTGAACAAACACAACCTTCCCTCATAAGAACCGTGGCGCTCCGCCATTGTTTCTGCTGCTGAACAACACGGCACTTATCTGTCCGCAGCAGGAGTTTCTCCTTCATTCTTATCGGCTTCATGTCGCCGTTAATCTGCTGCCTGATGTGTTAATGTGCTGAACTCAAATGAATCCGTTATCGTCACAAATCTTTTGTTGCTTTTTCCAAATAGTGTGGTATTTTCTTTTTTTATTGAAAAGTGACGCAGGTGGCATGTTTTATACTTCTGTGAATACAATTATTATTGTATTTTGCATATACCCTCTTTGTTAACACCTTATTCTGTGAACCGGACGTAGTCGCTCATGCCTCAAAGTGTCCCTTAAGTCTACCTCACAACTCGACTAATAACCCCCCACACACCTTCTACGTCTCTCTGCATCCAGAACATCCAGCACAGGAAGTACGCCCGCTGGAAGGCCACCTACATCCACAACTGTCTGAAGAACGGGGAGACGCCTCAGGCCGGGCCCATCGGCATGGACGAGGACGAGGAAGCAGGTGGGACACACTGATACGTCTCTGGAGGACGCACACACATCGGCTGTGCTCCCCTTTAAAAGACCAATGAGGCCAACGGCCTTTGTTACCTGGGGGGGGGGGGGGGGTGTGCTTTGTGACGACTGGTGCAGGCTTCACAGACTCCAGGAGATAAGAACTGTGCAGAGAGCAGGTTAGCAACGCGTAATCGTTTGTGAGAGAATGAAATGATCACAGTGTGAGTAACACGTGAGCAGGCTGGTCTCATCCAGCCTTTGTAGCAAAACCTACGAAAAATAGATGAATGATACACTATGAAGACGATCTTTTACTGAACCGTTTAGTTGTCTCAACCTAACTAAGCCGTTTAGTTGTCTCAACCTAACTAAGCCGTTTAGTTGTCTCAACCCAACTGAGCAGTTTAGTTGTCTCAACCCAACTGAGCAGTTTAGTTGTCTCAACCCAACTGAGTAGTTTAGTTGTCTCAACCCAACTGAGTAGTTTAGTTGTCTCAACCCAACTGAGTAGTTTAGTTGTCTCAACCTAACTAAGCCGTTTAGTTGTCTCAACCCAACTGAGTAGTTTAGTTGTCTCAACCCAACTGAGCAGTTTAGTTGTCTCAACCCAACTGAGCAGTTTAGTTGTCTCAACCCAACTGAGCAGTTTAGTTGTCTCAACCCAACTGAGTAGTTTAGTTGTCTCAACCCAACTGAGCAGTTTAGTTGTCTCAACCCAACTAAGCCGTTTAGTTGTCTCAACCCAACTGAGCCGTTTAGTCGCCTCAACCTAATTTAGTTTCCTGTGAGGTTTATTTTGAAAAGGCTATTCATGTCAACGAGCAGAACTTGACACACGTTGCTGGATTTCGTAAGAAAATGCACAAAAAATGAGTAACTTTCGGCAAGATATCATACAGAGTGTTGCAGGTGTGTGTGTGTGTGTGTGTGTGAGAGATATTCATTCTACTTTTTCTCCGCCTCCTCTTCATATCCAGCTCAGATCAACTCTGAGTCCCTGACCTTAATCACGTTGAATCGCTCCCCTCGTACAACTCTCTTCCACCATAAAACGTAACCTTTCAGGAGAAAGAAAAGCTCAGGAAAACACACTTGATCCAGGATTACACAACAAAATAGCCTTTAAAGTTCATTTCATTCTGAGAGGTAAACTGTGGGAAACACACACAGGGCAGGAAAGTCAACTGGTTTTAGCAGCAGACCAGAGATTTGCAGTAGATTTCCTCAGAATGCTCGTTTTCTGTTTCAGCGCTCAGATTTACCGACCGTCCTCAAAGCTGCCCTGCGCTTGTCTGTTGGCCGGTGGTGATTCAGGTTGATCTCTCGCTTTAAAGCCAAAGTCCACATCGACATGTTCTCGTCTGACCTTTTCAATCGGTTTGCTTTTATTCATAAACGCACGTTAATGCATCATTGTAGGACGCACTGTAAAGAGTGTTAGTCACTTATTGTTTATGATCCTACATGTTTTTCTCATATTCCTGCTCATCATGGATCAATTCTAGTGGATAGTTATTTTTTAATACGTTCCACTGTTTATAAGCAAAATCTTTACAGAGTAGAGATATATGTTAACTATTGTAAAACATGCTGTTGTTGCTGTTTGCAACCATAGACTGTATTTTAGTCTCTTGCTGATGTTTTGAAGCCTCCAGTTCAGCATGTGGGCCGTCGCCATCTTGTTGTTTCTTTGCAACCAGTGAGGAGGAAGTGACCATACATGGACTGAGGACTGACGTAGAGACGTCTCTGGTAGAGACCTGTCAATCACTGTGTAGCCCCGCCCTAAAGCCGGAAACATTAACTGTTTGACCACAAAATGAAACTTTTAGCTCCAGAGTCATGTTGATTACTGCATCAACAACAACAAGAGTTCATTAAGGTCGAAGCAACAAAGAATACGCTGCCATGATGTCATCACTGACAGAGAACACAATGCATCTTGGGAGAAGGAGGGGAGAGAGAGAAGAGAAAGTGTGAGAGACATTAGAGGAGAAGAACAAAAGGTGTGTGTGTCTGAGGGCTCCTCTAGGTGATGATGTCATGTCGATGTTTGGGTCTCTCACAGCCGGTGGGCGTGGCCTTTATTCCAGCGATGAGTTCATGATCTCAGTGACGATGAGCGGTGCGTTCAGGGTCTCCTCCACAGGGACGTAGACGTCAGTCAGCTCATAGGTGTTCATGTCAACATGCATTCCTTCTCCTCCAGCCTCACAGTGAGTCCAGATGTGGACCGCTGTAAGTGCTGCTGCACAGCACCTCCTCCTGAGAGAGGAGCAGACCAGAGAGGAGTAACACCTCAACAATACTTCTGTAGATATCTCCATCTCCACAGTGCGGTCTGATCTCACTGCACTGTTTGCAGCGTTTCACATTCCTTTCAAAAAGCAACGACTGGGTCCCAGAACACATTCTTTATATTTTACTACTCGGGGTTGGAAGTTGTTTTCTCTCTCCGCCCTCCATCCAACCCCCCCCCCTCTCCCTCCGCCCCCCCCTCCCCCTCCCCCTCCCAGCCAATGGAAAGTCAGAGCAGAGCAGCTGTGAGACAATGGTGTGTGTGTGTGTGTGTGTGTGTGTGTGAGAGAGAGAGATGTAAAGACAGACTGTTGACCTGTGGAGAGACGGCACCTCCAGAGTTCTGCTTCATTTATTCAAACCAGCATCAGAGAGCGGCCTCGTTATTACACAATATCTACACCTCGGCCTGCAGCGTGTGGGGGTTCTGCGGTTCTGTGGTCCGGGTTCTGCGGTTCTGTGGTCCGGGTTCTGTGGTCCAGGTTCTGTGGTCTGCTTCACAGGAACCATAAAATCTGCATGTCAAATCTAATCTTAACACGCCGCGGAGCACCAGCTGACGAAAGCCTCAAGTACAGTTTATTAGTTTATTCATTTTGAACAATTTAAATGAAGAAACATAACAGATGAGTCATATCTCAGTGCAGGAAGAGGCAAAACAAGCCTCTGATACAATATGAACACACCGCAGAGAGCATGTAGAGGCTGTACCTTGCTTCAGTAGAAAGAACCTTTAAGTAACGTTCATGTGGTGGAACATCAGTGTGACTGGGTGAGTCAGTCTGTTATTAAATATGGTTTGGTCCAGCGGTGGGCAAACGTTCTGGCTCGGGGCCACATTGAGTTTTAAATGTGACAGACGGGCCGGGCCAGCAGTAGATGAATGGAGTGTTTGTGTGAACTCGTATAAAGTACAAGTAAAAGCCGTGAGCTAAACAGGAACTTGCATTTAGTTCCAGAGGGAGCAGTGCTGCTGGTCTCCCTTTAAACCAGTCTGGTGTCAGTTGGTTGTGGTGATGCTCAGAACAGATCTGAGGTGTTAATCAGTGAGCTGGGATCTTACACCGTATTATTTTATTGCATAAATGCAGATTTTATCATGCACATACTTATGAAGCAGTCATCTTTGACAGTTTCTCGTGTAACGGTTAATGACTGTGGTCTTTGTAGCAGCTTGACTCTGTGAAGGATCATTCAGATATTTAACTGTCACATGTCACATGATCAGAGCTCTGCTGTGAAGTCTTTCCTCGTCTCCCCGTGTCACGGTGTGTCAGGAGACGTATCAGAATACCCTTATTTTATTGGTTAAACTGCATCACGTGACGCATTGGTCGGTGTTTTTCCTGCGCCGCTGAACAAAGAGGCGTAAATGCTGGAAAGCGTGAATAACTGCGCTGCATGAAGCAAAGGCCACTGAAAACGTGTCCGTGATGAACCACCAGTTGAGCATCACTGGTCTGCAGGATGGTGCTGAGCGGTGAACAGCTGTTTGTGTGGCGTGTCTTCCGTCTCGTCCCGTTTCCTTCACCTACATTCCGCTGGGTCCTAAGCCCCTCCCTGTACAGCTTCTTATCACCTCTTTGCACCAACGTACATTCATAACAAACACCACGCATATTACGGTGATCAGCGTGATTACGTGTAAACTATCGCTGCGTCTCCGGTCTGTGTTCCTCCTGCATCGCTGTGTTCTGTTCTTTAATGGAACGTTTCTGGAGGACGGAGCCTCCCAGCTGTTAGCAGACTGTTGTGCTAGCGAGCGAGCTGTACCCAGCATGCAGTTCGGCGGTGACATTTTATAAATGTACAATCATTAGTGTTACACATAGTTTATGTGCCACAGACTGCTGTGTGCTGTGGTGTTTCTCTGTGACAGAGCGTTAGTTGTGGGTTGTTCATTGTTATAAAGTTCTGACCGTGACTAGAGTTCCCTCTCAACACACAGAAGAGAACTAGAACACATGCAGCTGCCTGTTGAAAGAGACAGCAGTTGTTCCGGCTGTGCACCGGTATAATGTGTGAAGAATTCACATCATACCGGAAATAAAAGCCGGTGTACCGCCCAGCCCTAGTTTATTATAGTTTGGGCAATTTTGTACCAATATCTGACGGGCCGTAGTTTGCCTGTGCCTGGTCTAGACTCTAAGAATCCAACGAGGTCCAGTCAGAGGGAAGCGAAGGTCCAGAACTCTACAATCATGTCTCATGTTCTCTGGTTTACTGCCATAAATATTGAGTTGGCCAACAGCTGTATTAACGTCTGCATGTCGTCAGCTGCTGACGACAGAACAAAGACAATTCAGTTGAATAATATCTAAACTATATTTATTGTCAGTGTTCAAATTTAACTGGATGAATTTAAATAATAAATATATTAAGTCAAATAAGGGCTGGATTTAAACAATGTGCATCTTAAAATAAATATGAAATATATGATTATATTTATAAACATATATATATTTATTTCAATTAATTGATTAATTACCTTATATATGTACATGTATATATTTACACATTGTACTCGTGCTAGCTGCAGCCTATCGTCCTATGTACGCTGGCCGCCGCCCTGCTTCGCCGGTGCTCTGTGCCCACTAACGTGCCTGACGGTGGGCCTCGGCCTCCACACGGCCGCCGGGCGTCTCCCCGACAGACCGGAGGAACACAAACTGCACCGCTCAGAGAACGTGATCACAAGTGGCCTTTGGCTCGACCTCCGGCCGCTAATTGTCCCAGCGGAGCTGTGAATCATGTCGCTGTAAACAAGGCTGTCTTCTTCAGGACGGCAGGAAGCCGGCCGGACACAGAGTCTGTTTATGCCTCGTGCCACCAGACTCACAGATGAGGCTCTGGTCCACAGTAAGGGCCTCCAAATGGTGTTTCATTCAGCAGCTGAGTGGCTGTTCCTACAGGAGTCGAATGAACACAGTCCAACAGTTGAATGACACACTGAATGCTCCAGAGTGTCCGATCTCCTCCCGATGCCCGGCCGACGTCCTGCCAGTAGAGCGGTAACGCCGGCCGGAGCTGAACGTGGCGTCAGATGCAGAGATGCAGAACCAGCCCAGGCTTCGGGAGACGAGGTGTGGCTGCAGAGAGAGGATCATGTTCAGGCAGGACGCTCCTCTTCTTCCTCTGAAACAGCATCTATGCTTCGTGCTCTGGAGCGATTCTACCTAAATATGGAGGACAACATGCCGATGAAAGAAGGCTGAGATGATGATCCGGCCCTCATCAGTCCTGCTGTCTTGTGATTTCATATCTCTGAATGTGATTTACACTCGTTCTGGTCGTACCTTTAATCTCATTCTCATGAATGCTCATCGTTTCCCTCCCTGAACTCTTCATGTGGGATTCCCGTCGCATCATTTCCAGAGTGTGATGTCGACGTGAGCGAGGCCGAATGGTTTAAAGCAGAAACGTTCCATCGCTCGTCTCTTCTTTAAGGTGCTGCTTCCTCTGAGAGCTGAAGGTTACCCGTTACATGAATGCATCCGCAAGCACCATTGTTCTGTTTTATCTCAGAGATGGTTTTTATGTATTTTGTATATATTTTTATAGCTTGTAAAGAAGGAGAGAGTCTGCGACGGACGAGTCTTCAGACAGCGCTTTATGTCCAGAGTGACTCCAGGTCAACGTTACTTAGTTTAGTCTCGTTACATAACTTCGTACTTAACTAACGGCCGTTGCGTAGCTAACAAACGTAGTTATTTTACGTATCAAGCGTAGTTATTTTACGTATCAAACGTTATTTTACGTTTCAAGCGTAATTATTTTACGTATCAAACGTAGTTATTTTACGTATCAAGCGTAGTTATTTTACGTATCAAACGTAGTTATTTTACGTATCAAACGTTATTTTACGTATCAAACGTAGTTATTTTACGTATCAAATGTTATTTTACGTATCAAACGTAGTTATTTTACGTTTCAAGCGTAATTATTTTACGTTTCAAGCGTAATTATTTTACGTATCAAGCGTAGTTATTTTACGTATCAAACGTAGTTATTTTACGTATCAAGCGTAGTTATTTTACGTATCAAGCGTAGTTATTTTACGTATCAAGCGTAGTTATTTTACGTATCAAACGTAGTTATTTTACGTATCCTCATACGACTGTTCGTATGACAGCTTGTGTTCAGGACGAGATGGTGGTTTGAGTTACAATAACTAGAGAAGAGCTGTTCCTGAAGAACACAAGTCACCTGACGAATAAATCAACGTTGAACTCCTTCTTTGATGAAAGTGTTTTGGTTGGCCGCTCCGCCCTGTGTGGGTTTTTACGCAGCTTTTATATTCTCTGGTTTACGATTATTTGGGTTCTATATAGATTGATTTTGTTAATTAAAGTGCATTCGTTTTGGTCGGTAAAGCTACGTTTTTTCACCAAACAAAAATACTTATTTGAACCCGAGCCCCGATCGTTACCTCAAGCTAACCGAGTCAACCTAAAGCCTGCGTTGGAAGTTCATTGAATAAGATCTTATTCACGTACCGAGCGGAGGCTGACGCGTCCACACCTGATGCTAGAGGGGAACCAGCTTGACCAAAGAGACGGTCTTTGACGAGTTGGGGGTCAGAGTCTGTTGCAGGTTCAGTTCTCAGGGATATCGGTGCGATCATTCGGTACTTGAAGACTAAAATGTAGTAAATGAAAAAGAGGACGAAGCGGCTTCATTCCCTTTTCATCCGGTATTGTGACGCTTGTCATCGGTCTCACGGTGGTGAAGCTGTTTTGAAAAGGGTCTACAGTGGGAGGCTTCTCTGGAGACAGCATCCAGGAACAACAGGTCTTCAAGGGGTAGATGTCATTTCTACAAAAACCTTGAGTTCTATTTACAAAATACAGAGAGAGTAATTTAATATCTATGCTGAAGGTAAGTGTCTATGGTGTCAGATATCCTGATGCACCTACGAAGCTCTAAATGACTGAACACAGAACCTGATTAAAGAGGTCTGGAACAACCGGGCTGCAGCACCGGGACTTCACAGGAAAGGTCTTCTTGAACTACCAGTTTTTGTTGGAACCCCTTTTGACCAAAGAAATAGTCCGTCTGAGTGTCTAATGAACTGTCATGATTTCTACAGTCTTGTTTGTCTTGTTGAGAACCGTTCTGTCCCCTGAGTCACAAACAAAGAATCTAAGCTGTCCTCCTTCCTGTCTCTGGTAGATGAGTACGGAGCTGAAGGTTTCTCCCACGGGGCGTCCTTCAGGGGAGGGCCTTCTTCGGGGTCCTTCGAGGAACAGGACCAGAGTTTGGGTCCGGGTGCCGGACCAGGCATCGGCTTTAATCCCGGTCCAGGATCGGGGCCCTCTGGTCCTCCCACCACCAACTTCAATAACATCCACATCCCACCGGGGGCCCACGCACCGGCCAACACTCCGGCCGAGCTGCCTCCACCCACAGGTATCTGTTTGTCTTCACAGTGTCCTCGACTTAAACCCAAGCCTGATCTTTGTTTCCACTGAACACTTGTGTTGACCTCACAGCTGGTCTTATACACTGCATTCAATGTTCATTTAAGTCTTTTTATTCATTTCATTGTTACGCTCTTCTCTTCTGTGAAACACGTTAAAGTGTGTGTGACTCACTCTTTGATGATTTCTCTCTCACGAGAGCTTGAGCGGCAACATGTGTGTAAGAATACCAGTTTATTCCTAAATCAATACTTCACTAGAACAGTGAACCAGAAGAGTTTTTGTTGACCAACAGAAGCAGTTAAACCAGTGCCTGTTCCCAGATCAGTGCCCATGATGGACCCCACACTGCTCAACGCCCAGCAGCAGGGTAAGACACGCACGCAGAACCACAACCGTTAGAACCACAACCGTCAGAACCACAACCATTAGAACCACAACCACAACCATCAGAACCACAACCATTAGAACCAGAACCACAACCATCAGAACCACAACCGTTAGAACCAGAACCACAACCATT
This sequence comes from Lycodopsis pacificus, assembly GCA_028022725.1. Taxonomy (NCBI): domain Eukaryota; kingdom Metazoa; phylum Chordata; class Actinopteri; order Perciformes; family Zoarcidae; genus Lycodopsis; species Lycodopsis pacificus. Next base: position 831,150 of record CM051705.1, on the reverse strand, counting down.
AGAACCACAACCATTAGAACCACAACCGTTAGAACCACAACCACAACCATTAGAACCACAACCGTTAGAACCACAACCATCAGAACCACAACCGTTAGAACCATCAGAACCACAACCATTAGAACCACAACCGTTAGAACCATCAGAACCACAACCGTTAGAACCACAACCGTTAGAACCATCAGAACCACAACCGTTAGAACCATCAGAACCACAACCATCAGAACCACAACCATCAGAACCACAACCGTTAGAACCAGAAAGTCTCATCGGCGGTGCTCAGCACTGTTTCTGGTATCTGGTAACCTGAACAGATCCACTGATCAGAGGGATAGATCATCAGAATGATCAGCATCATCAGCAGCTGTAGTTCTTGAACACGTTCCCTCTTCAGTCTGAAGCTGATGGAAACTTAATTATTGATGACGTGGTCTTCGTTAACGTCCTCTGAAGCGCTGCGGTCTCTGGCCGTCTCGCTCCTCACTTATTTTCCACTGTTTCACCTCCTCTTCCTCCTCTTCCTCCTCCTCTTCCCATCATTGGGAGGACCCAGTCAGCATATTTTCTTCTTCTTGGAGGAGCCGAGAATGAGCCGAGGGATTACGGCCACATGGTGCAGCATTATTCAATCTTTCTTCTCTCCTCCGGGACCTTTTGAAGGCTGTTGTATGAGCCAGGAGAGTCCTTCTCTGGTGCTCTGCTCCTCAACGGGGCCCCAGAGGCTCCTCTGGGGCCCCGGCAGGTCCACATGGCAGCAGAGGAATCATTCGGTGTTCATGTGCTACACATTAACCCCGTGAGGGGAGATCTTTACATGCATCTCCTCTGCTGCTCCGAAGGAACGTCGACTTTTTAACGTCGTAAAAAAAGTTACTGCTCGTTTTTTGTGCGTTTTTCTACTAAAGTCTAATAGACCTTAGTAGAACCTACTAAAGTTCTACTAAGGTCTATTTCCAGGCTTTTCAAAATAAACTTCTACAGAAAACGAGTTCGTCATGTTTAGGAACAGGCTGTGGGTTGTGTTGGAATAACTAGAGCACTAAGGTGACCAACACATCCACGTGGACTTCTGGTTCCACGAGCAGCAGCCGGTCTCCTGGAGGAACACTGGACGTCTCTTGAGGTTTGACACCAGCAGAGACACATTCCTGCAGCGCATCTCAAATATGAGCACGTTTTTTGGGGGGAAATTTGGACGTTTTTAGAAAGTGAGAATGTTTTTGGAGAATCTGAAGATGCTGTGAAGCAGCAGCTCTGATCAGACTCACTTTAAAGGACCGCTGGCTTTGTGTTTTAGCTGGTTCTATAGAACCGTGCAGATGGTTGGTTTAACTGCAGCTGAACCTCCTCTGAACCGTTTGGTCCATAGAAAGTAGTTCTGACTGAAACCGTCTGATCATCCAGAGTCTCTGGAAACATCTTTAAGATCCGCGTGTTGGGTTTGTAGCGGCACAGTTTAGAGAAGCTCATTCAAGCACCAATAACACTCTCCAGGTTGACTGTTGGAGGTAGAAACGCTCCCTCACAGGGAAGATCTTCACGGCTCTGCGTGATGCAGCAGAGTTCAGGGCTTGGATCTGGAGCGCCGAGTGTCTCAGCGATGGTTCCACTTAGAGAGGAATCGGGATGAGGTGGAGGGAAAGGGTTAAAGGAGAGAAGAGAAAGATTCACAAGTTACAAAATGAAAGAGAAAGGAGAATATGTTCAGAGGCTGTGGATTCAATTTATTTATTGACTGCTGTTCTTTGACAGTGAACGTCGAGTTTTATCAGATACTGTACTTTATAGAAATCAATATTTTGAAACACTTACTCAGGTAATTATTGTCACGTGTGTGTTTGTAGACCTGTAGACCTGTTCCTGTCTGTGACTTACTTAAGCCACTCCTGCAGTTACTTTAAGTTGAGAAAGGTGAGTTTTATTTTACATAACTACAAACAATATATTTACTTTAACTAACCCTCCATGGGTTTGAATATCTTATCAAAAGTTACTCCTTATTTTTCGTGCGTTTTCCTACAAGAGTTCAGAAGCACGTGTCAATTTTCCCTATTTATATAAATACAGTATTTTTAATAAACCTCCGTCTTCACAGGACACTACCAAGTTAGGTTTAGTCTACTAAACTACTTAGTTAGGTTTAGTCTACTAAACTACTTAGTTAGGTTCAGAGGACTAAACTACTTAGTTAGGTTTAGTCTACTAAACTACTTAGTTAGGTTCAGAGGACTAAACTACTTAGTTAGGTTTAGTCTACTAAACTACTTTGTTAGGTTTAGTCTACTAAACTACTTAGTTAGGTTCAGACGACTAAACTACTTAGTTAGGTTTAGTCTACTAAACTACTTAGTTAGGTTCAGACGACTAAACTACTTAGTTAGGTTTAGTCTACTAAACTACTTAGTTAGGTTCAGAGGACTAAACTACTTAGTTAGGTTCAGATGACTAAACTACTTAGTTAGGT
>CM051705.1:816186-823686 GCA_028022725.1 Lycodopsis pacificus | reverse complement strand
GCTTGACGCATCTCCGCCTCTGAGCCTCGAACTCTGCGCTGCTTTTCTCTCAGTGGAAGAAGAAGAAGAAGAAGAAGAAGAAGAAGAAGAAGAAGAAGAAGAAGAAGCATCTTCACACCGCCGGGCCGTCCGGACCAGAGAAGCGAACCCTACCCGGTCTGTCCCGGTCTCTCTGTCCCGGTCTCTCTGTCCTGGTCTCTCTGTCCTGGTCTGTCGCTAAACTTTGGACACTTTTACGCGTCACTGAGGCGCATTTTGGATTTTGGCTGATTTGGAGTGGGAGAAGTTTGAGCTGGACACAAAGTTCCCGGAGACTCTGAGGAGGACGATGATCCTTCAGGGGGACCAGCTGCCGGTCCAGTGAACACATGTGAGTCCTCACACCGATTATTAATATTCATAGACGAGTAGAGATGTTTGCTGCTGGTCTTCAAGGGTTTATATTTTACATCAGAGGGTTCTACCAGTTGATCCAAAGAGACGCGCTGCTCTAACTCTGAACCTCAGTGTTAGTGTTCCCCTCAGTGTTCCCCACAGTGTTCCCCTCAGTGTTCCTCACAGTGTTCCCCTCAGTGTTCCTCTCAGTGTTCCTCTCAGTGTTCCCCTCAGTGTTCCTCTCAGTGTTCCTCTCAGTGTTCCCCTCAGTGTTCCTCTCAGTGTTCCCCTCAGTGTTCCCCACAGTGTTCCCCTCAGTGTTCCCCACAGTGTTCCCCTCAGTGTTCCCCTCAGTGTTCCTCAGTGTTCCCCTCAGTGTTCCCCACAGTGTTCCTCACAGTGTTCCCCTCAGTGTTCCCCTCAGTGTTCCCCACAGTGTTCCCCTCAGTGTTCCACAGTGTTCCCCTCAGTGTTCCCCTCAGTGTTCCTCAGTGTTCCTCAGTGTTCCCCTCAGTGTTCCCCACAGTGCATGATCACTGCATGATCACAGTGCATGATTCCCCATCATGCATGATATATGATATATGATATATCATATATCATATATCATGCATCATGCATGATATATCATGCATGATGCATGATATATGATATATGCTATATGATATATCATGCATGATGCATGATACATGATGCATGATATATCATATATCATATATCATATATCATATATAATATATCATATATCATGCATCATGCATGTATCATGCATCATGCATCATGCATGATATATCATGCATGATGCATGATATATGATATATCATATATCATGCATGATGCATGATGCATGATACATCATATATCATGCATGATGCACGATGCATGATACATGATATATGATATATCATATATCATATATCATGCATCATGTATGATGCATGATATATGATGTGATTTGGTTGATGGTTCTGGTTCTATAGTGGTTGTGGTTCTATGGTGGTTGTGGTTCTATAGTGGTTGTGGTTCTATGGTGGTTCTGGTTGGTGGTTGTGGTTCTATGATGGTTGTGGTTCTATGGTGGTTGTGGTTCTGGTTGGTGGTTGTGGTTCTATGGTGGTTCTATGGTGGTTGTGGTTCTATGATGGTTGTGGTTCTATGGTGGTTCTATGGTGGTTGTGGTTCTGTGGTGGTTGTGGTTCTATGGTGGTTCTGGTTGGTGGTTGTGGTTCTATAGTGGTTGTGGTTCTATGGTGGTTCTGGTTGGTGGTTGTGGTTCTATAGTGGTTGTGGTTCTATGGTGGTTCTGGTTGGTGGTTGTGGTTATGTGGTGGTTGTGGTTCTATGGTGGTTCTGGTTGATGGTTGTGGTTCTATGGTGGTTCTGGTTGGTGGTTGTGGTTCTATGGTGGTTCTGGTTGATGGTTGTGGTTCTATGGTGGTTCTGGTTGGTGGTTGTGGTTCTCTGGTGGTTGTGGTTCTATAGTGGTTGTGGTTCTATGGTGGTTGTGGTTCTATGGTGGTCCTATGGTGGTTGTGGTTCTGTGGTGGTTGTGGTTCTATGGTGGTTCTATGGTGGTTGTGGTTCTGTGGTGGTTGTGGTTCTATGGTGGTTGTGGTTGTGGTTCTCTGGTGGTTGTGGTTCTATAGTGGTTGTGGTTCTGTGGTGGTTCTGGTTGGTGGTTGTGGTTCTGTGGTGGTTGTGGTTCTATGGTGGTTGTGGTTCTGGTTGGTGGTTGTGGTTGTGGTTCTCTGGTGGTTGTGGTTCTATAGTGGTTGTGGTTCTATGGTGGTTCTGGTTGGTGGTTGTGGTTCTGTGGTGGTTCTGGTTGGTGGTTGTGGTTCTCTGGTGGTTGTGGTTCTGTGGTGGTTCTGGTTGGTGGTTGTGGTTCTGTGGTGGTTGTGGTTCTATGGTGGTTGTGGTTCTGGTTGGTGGTTGTGGTTGTGGTTCTGTGGTGGTTGTGGTTCTATAGTGGTTGTGGTTCTATGGTGGTTCTGGTTGGTGGTTGTGGTTCTCTGGTGGTTGTGGTTCTGTGGTGGTTCTGGTTGGTGGTTGTGGTTCTATGATGGTTGTGGTTCTGTGGTAGTTCTGGTTGGTGGTTGTGGTTCTATGGTGGTTCTAGTGGACAGGTCTGTTTGTTCTCCAGCATGAAGCTGTGAGCTGGGGTTGCTACGGTATCGTAGGAGAACTCTCCTCTCGAACAACGAGCAGAGCTCTCACCACATCTCACTGTCGTCATGACGACTGGACTCCAGTGAACCTGAGATGAAGATTAGCGCTCCAGAGACAGGAAGTGGAGGTTAAATAATAATATCCGTAACATCTCATCTGTCAACTGGGATCTCTGTAAAGATCTAGAGGAGCAAGAAGAAGAAGACGTAGTAGCAGAACGTCATGCTAATAACTTCTTTAGCTTTTTAAAACAACGGGGACGGATCCAGCACGGACAGTTAGGGAGTGAGAGACATGAAGACATGCTGAGACATGAGATATAGTTATGAATACATCATCATATATCTCTGTGTGTGTGTGTTATATTACAGTGGATATTATTATGTGATATGATTTGAGGGTTTCTGAGGGTTTTGAGCGTTTTGAGCGTTTTGAGGGTTCTAGGGTTTTGAGGGTTTGAGGGTTCTGACGTTTTGAGGGTTCTGAGGTTTTGAGGTTTTGAGGGTTCTAGGGTTTTGAGGGTTTTGAGGGTTCTGAGGTTTTGAGGGTTTTGAGGGTTCTAGGGTTTTGAGGGTTCTGAGGTTTTGAGGGTTCTGAGGGTTTGAGGGTTTTGAGGGTTTTGAGGGTTCTGAGGTTCTGAGGTTTTGAGGGTTTAAGGGTTCTGAGGTTTTGAGGTTTTGAGGGTTCTAGGGTTTTGAGGATTCTGAGGGTTCTAGGGTTTTGAGGGTTCTAGGGTTTTGAGGGTTTTGAGGGTTCTGAGGGTTTGAGGGTTCTGAGGTTTTGAGGGTTCTGAGGTTTTGAGGGTTCTGAGGGTTTGAGGGTTTGAGGGTTCTGAGGGTTTTGAGGGTTCTGAGGGTTCTGAGGTTTTGAGGGTTTTGAGGGTTCTGAGGTTTTGAGGGTTTCTGAGGGTTTGAGGGTTCTGAGGGTTTGAGGGTTTGAGGGTTCTGAGGTTTTGAGGGTTTGAGGGTTTTGAGGGTTCTGAGGTTTTGAGGGTTTAAGGGTTTGAGGGTTCTGAGGTTTTGAGGGTTTCTGAGGGTTTGAGGGTTTCTGAGGGTTTGAGGGTTCTGAGGTTTTGAGGGTTTGAGGGTTCTGAGGTTTTGAGGGTTTTGAGGGTTCTGAGGGTTCCAGCCGGCTGCAGACGCATGAATCGCTCCCTTTATGTGGTTTTGTGTCCTCGGCCTCGTTGGCTCTGACCTCGCTCCGCTCGTTCACTCACTCCCCATTTCCATACTGAGGAGGGAGGAGGGAGGAAACGAGGAAACAAAGACGCACGAGTTGACAAAGAGGCGAGTTTTCTTTAATGTCAGGAGCTGCATGAATTTGCTGGACGACGTAATAACAAATGTTCTGTTCTGTGTTAAATATTCATGATGCAAACACACAGAGTCAACCTCAGACTCTCTCTCTCCTCTTTAACTCCTCCTCAGACTCACTCTCTCCTCTTTAACTCCTCCTCAGACTCACTCTCTCCTCTTTAACTCCTCCTCAGACTCTCTCTCTCCTCTTTAACTCCTCCTCAGACTCTCTCTCTCCTCTTTAACTCCTCAGACTCACTCTCTCCTCTTTAACTCCTCCTCAGACTCACTCTCTCCTCTTTAACTCCTCCTCAGACTCTCTCTCTCCTCTTTAACTCCTCCTCAGACTCACTCTCTCCTCTTTAACTCCTCCTCAGACTCACTCTCTCCTCTTTAACTCCTCCTCAGACTCACTCTCTCCTCTTTAACTCCTCCTCAGACTCTCTCTCTCCTCTTTAACTCCTCAGACTCACTCTCTCCTCTCTAACTCCTCCTCCTCAGACTCACTCTCTCCTCTCTAACTCCTCCTCCTCAGACTCTCTCTCTCCTCTCTAACTCCTCCTCAGACTCTCTCTCTCCTCTCTAACTCCTCCTCCTCAGACTCTCTCTCTCCTCTTTAACTCCTCCTCAGACTCTCTCTCTCCTCTCTAACTCCTCAGACTCTCTCTCTCCTCTCTAACTCCTCCTCAGACTCTCTCTCTCCTCTTTAACTCCTCCTCCTCAGACTCTCTCTCTCCTCTTTAACTCCTCCTCCTCAGACTCACTCTCTCCTCTTTAACTCCTCCTCCTCAGACTCACTCTCTCCTCTCTAACTCCTCCTCCTCAGACTCACTCTCTCCTCTCTAACTCCTCCTCAGACTCTCTCTCTCCTCTTTAACTCCTCCTCAGACTCTCTCTCTCCTCTCTAACTCCTCCTCAGACTCACTCTCTCCTCTCTAACTCCTCCTCCTCAGACTCACTCTCTCCTCTCTAACTCCTCCTCCTCAGACTCTCTCTCTCCTCTTTAACTCCTCCTCAGACTCACTCTCTCCTCTTTAACTCCTCCTCAGACTCTCTCTCTCCTCTTTAACTCCTCCTCAGACTCTCTCTCTCCTCTTTAACTCCTCCTCAGACTCACTCTCTCCTCTTTAACTCCTCCTCAGACTCTCTCTCTCCTCTTTAACTCCTCCTCAGACTCACGCTCTCCTCTTTAACTCCTCCTCAGACTCTCTCTCTCCTCTTTAACTCCTCCTCAGACTCACGCTCTCCTCTTTAACTCCTCCTCAGACTCTCTCTCTCCTCTTTAACTCCTCCTCAGACTCTCTCTCTCCTCTTTAACTCCTCCTCAGACTCTCTCTCTCCTCTTTAACTCCTCCTCAGACTCTCTCTCTCCTCTTTAACTCCTCCTCAGACTCTCTCTCCTCTTTAACTCCTCCTCAGACTCACTCTCCTCTTTAACTCCTCCTCAGACTCTCTCTCTCCTCTTTAACTCCTCCTCCTCAGACTCTCTCTCTCCTCTCTAACTCCTCCTCCTCAGGCTCTCTCTCTCCTCTTTAACTCCTCCTCCTCAGACTCTCTCTCTCCTCTCTAACTCCTCCTCCTCAGACTCACTCTCTCCTCTCTAACTCCTCCTCAGACTCACTCTCTCCTCTCTAACTCCTCCTCAGACTCTCTCTCTCCTCTTTAACTCCTCCTCAGACTCTCTCTCTCCTCTTTAACTCCTCCTCAGACTCACTCTCCTCTCTAACTCCTCCTCAGACTCACTCTCTCCTCTTTAACTCCTCCTCAGACTCTCTCTCTCCTCTTTAACTCCTCCTCAGACACTCTCTCTCCTCTCTAACTCCTCCTCAGACTCTCTCTCTCCTCTTTAACTCCTCCTCAGACTCACTCTCTCCTCTCTAACTCCTCCTCAGACTCTCTCTCTCCTCTTTAACTCCTCCTCAGACTCTCTCTCCTCTTTAACTCCTCCTCAGACTCACTCTCCTCTTTAACTCCTCCTCAGACTCTCTCTCTCCTCTTTAACTCCTCCTCCTCAGACTCTCTCTCTCCTCTTTAACTCCTCCTCCTCAGACTCACTCTCTCCTCTCTAACTCCTCCTCCTCAGACTCTCTCTCTCCTCTCTAACTCCTCCTCCTCAGACTCACTCTCTCCTCTTTAACTCCTCCTCAGACTCACTCTCTCCTCTTTAACTCTTCCTCAGACTCTCTCTCTCCTCTTTAACTCCTCCTCAGACTCTCTCTCTCTCCTCTCTAACTCCTCCTCCTCAGACTCTCTCTCTCCTCTTTAACTCCTCCTCCTCAGACTCTCTCTCTCCTCTCTAACTCCTCCTCAGACTCTCTCTCTCCTCTTTAACTCCTCAGACTCTCTCTCTCCTCTCTAACTCCTCCTCCTCAGACTCTCTCTCTCCTCTTTAACTCCTCCTCCTCAGACTCTCTCTCTCCTCTCTAACTCCTCCTCCTCAGACTCTCTCTCTCCTCTTTAACTCCTCCTCAGACTCTCTCTCTCCTCTTTAACTCCTCCTCAGACTCACTCTCTCCTCTCTAACTCCTCCTCAGACTCTCTCTCTCCTCTCTAACTCCTCCTCCTCAGACTCTCTCTCTCCTCTCTAACTCCTCCTCCTCAGACTCTCTCTCTCCTCTCTAACTCCTCCTCAGACTCTCTCGCTCCTCTTTAACTCCTCCTCAGACTCTCTCTCTCCTCTCTAACTCCTCCTCAGACTCTCTCTCTCCTCTCTAACTCCTCCTCAGACTCTCTCTCTCCTCTTTAACTCCTCCTCAGACTCTCTCTCTCCTCTTTAACTCCTCCTCAGACTCACTCTCTCCTCTCTAACTCCTCCTCAGACTCTCTCTCTCCTCTCTAACTCCTCAGACTCTCTCTCTCCTCTCTAACTCCTCCTCAGACTCTCTCTCTCCTCTTTAACTCCTCCTCCTCAGACTCTCTCTCTCCTCTTTAACTCCTCCTCCTCAGACTCACTCTCTCCTCTCTAACTCCTCCTCCTCAGACTCACTCTCTCCTCTTTAACTCCTCCTCCTCAGACTCTCTCTCTCCTCTCTAACTCCTCCTCAGACTCTCTCTCTCCTCTTTAACTCCTCCTCAGACTCTCTCTCTCCTCTCTAACTCCTCCTCAGACTCACTCTCTCCTCTCTAACTCCTCCTCCTCAGACTCACTCTCTCCTCTCTAACTCCTCCTCCTCAGACTCTCTCTCTCCTCTTTAACTCCTCCTCAGACTCACTCTCTCCTCTTTAACTCCTCCTCAGACTCTCTCTCTCCTCTTTAACTCCTCCTCAGACTCTCTCTCTCCTCTTTAACTCCTCCTCAGACTCACTCTCTCCTCTTTAACTCCTCCTCAGACTCTCTCTCTCCTCTTTAACTCCTCCTCAGACTCACGCTCTCCTCTTTAACTCCTCCTCAGACTCTCTCTCTCCTCTTTAACTCCTCCTCAGACTCACGCTCTCCTCTTTAACTCCTCCTCAGACTCTCTCTCTCCTCTTTAACTCCTCCTCAGACTCTCTCTCTCCTCTTTAACTCCTCCTCAGACTCTCTCTCTCCTCTTTAACTCCTCCTCAGACTCTCTCTCCTCTTTAACTCCTCCTCAGACTCACTCTCCTCTTTAACTCCTCCTCAGACTCTCTCTCTCCTCTTTAACTCCTCCTCCTCAGACTCTCTCTCTCCTCTCTAACT
>CM051705.1:798686-811186 GCA_028022725.1 Lycodopsis pacificus | reverse complement strand
AGGAGGAGGAGGAGGAGGAGGAGGAGGAGGAGGAGGAGGAGGAGGAGGCAAGAACTCTCATCAAAATTAAAACTCAAACCAAAAGAGTGTGTGTGTGTTAATGTATTTTCCAACCAGCAGCCTCAGGCCAAACCGAGCGGTTCACACACACTCGTAAAGTTCCCAACCACACACACACACACACACAGACACACACACACACACACAGACACACACACACACACACACACACACACACACACACAGACACACACACACACACACACACACAGACACACACACACACACACAGACACACACACACACACACACACAGACACACACACACACACACACACAGACACACACACACACACACAGACACACACACACACACACAGACACACACACACACACACACACAGACACACACACACACACACACACAGACACACACACACACACACAGACACACACACACACACACACAGAGGTTAGCGGAGAACGCAACCAGTGAGTGTGTGTGTGTGCGCGTGCACACACAATAAAGAACCGCTAAGAGTATCGATGAGAGTACTAGTATGGATAAGAGTACTAGTATGGATAAGAGTACTAGTATGGATAAAATCCTATCTATAACCATCGCTAGAAACAGATTCAATACGTCATTCAATGAGAACAAGACCGTAAAAGGAAAAGACATCTGCAGCTTTAGGATTTTGCTTCCTGTTTGGTTGGTGACGGCTTAAAACCAAGATGGTGACGGCCTAAAACCAAGATGGTGACGGCCTAAAACCAAGATGGTGACGGCTTAAAACCAAGATGGTGACGGCCAAAAACCAAGATGGTGACGGCTTAAAACCAAGATGGTGACGGCCAAAAACCAAGATGGTGACGGCCAAAAACCAAGATGGTGACGGCCTAAAACCAAGATGGTGACGGCTAAAACCAAGATGGTGATGGCCAAAAACCAAGATGGTGACGGCTTAAAACCATGATGGTGACGGCTTAAAACCAAGATGGTGACGGCCAAAAACCAAGATGGTGACGGCCTAAAACCAAGATGGTGACGGCTTAAAACCAAGATGGTGACGGCCTAAAACCAAGATGGTGACGGTTTAAAACCAAGATGGTGACGGCCTAAAACCAAGATGGTGACGGCCTAAAACCAAGATGGTGACGGTTTAAAACCAAGATGGTGACGGTTTAAAACCAAGATGGTGACGGCTCCCCCACTCTCTATGATCTCCTGGTGAAAAGCGGGAGGAGAGGGAGGAGGACAAACACCTGTGAGAGTTCAGCTGGTTTAACTTGCTGATCACTTCTTCTATAAACTCCAGAAACCCTTCGTCCAGACCTCCGTCTTCATCAGCTGGTCTCATGTCCTTCATTATGAATGGCTGAGGATTCGTCCAGACCTCCGTCTTCATCAGCTGGTCTCATGTCCTTCATTATGAACGGCTGAGGATTCGTCCAGACCTCTGTCTTCATCAGCTGGTCTCATGTCCTTCATTATGAACGGCTGAGGATTCGTCCAGACCTCTGTCTTCATCAGCTGGTCTCATGTCCTTCATTATGAACGGCTGAGGATTCGTTCAGACCTCTGTCTTCATCAGCTGGTCTCATGTCCTTCATTATGAACGGCTGAGGATTCGTCCAGACCTCCGTCTTCAACAGCTGGTCTCATGTCCTTCATTATGAACGGCTGAGGATTCGTCCAGACCTCCGTCTTCATCAGCTGGTCTCATGTCCTTCATTATGAACGGCTGAGGATTCGTTCAGACCTCCGTCTTCATCAGCTGGTCTCATGTCCTTCATTATGAACGGCTGAGGATTCGACCAGACCTCCGTCTTCATCAGCTGGTCTCATGTCCTTCATTATGAATGGCTGAGGATTCGTCCAGACCTCCGTCTTCATCAGCTGGTCTCATGTCCTTCATTATGAACGGCTGAGGATTCGTCCAGACCTCCGTCTTCATCAGCTGGTCTCATGTCCTTCATTATGAACGGCTGAGGATTCGTCCAGACCTCCGTCTTCATCAGCTGGTCTCATGTCCTTCATTATGAACGGCTGAGGATTCGTTCAGACCTCCGTCTTCATCAGCTGGTCTCATGTCCTTCATTATGAACGGCTGAGGATTCGACCAGACCTCCGTCTTCATCAGCTGGTCTCATGTCCTTCATTATGAACGGCTGAGGATTCGTCCAGACCTCCGTCTTCATCAGCTGGTCTCATGTCCTTCATTATGAACGGCTGAGGATTCGTTCAGACCTCCGTCTTCATCAGCTGGTCTCATGTCCTTCATTATGAACGGCTGAGGATTCGTCCAGACCTCCGCTGAGTCGCTCAGCGCTGCCGACTTCAGCACTCTGTGAAGATGATCCTCGGAGAACCTTTAGTTTAGTTTCGTCCTGAAAGAAAGTTTAATTTTTCACAAAGCTGGAGTCTGATTTCTTCGACAGACATGAACCACAAAGACATTCTGACTTCTGTTTTATTCTTTATTTGCACTTTTATTAATGTAAAGAGGAACAAATAGATGTGCAGCTGAGTTATAAAACCCACGACAGGTTTATCTAAAGAAAGACTCTGAATAATACAACAATAATAATAACACATTCATGTTCCATAACTGTACTCAATGTCTGAACTTAACTTCGGTCCTCCAGATGAACAATAACGCGTCAGTGACTTCATCGTTATTAATAAAAAGCGTTTTGTGTGAACTCGACCACGGCACACGAGAGATGAACAGCAGGAAGCAGAACAAGTGGAGCATGAAAGTGTTGAGCTGGTAGGAAAGGAAAGGAAGACAACAAAGGGCCCAAGGAGAGAGAGAGAGGAATGAACGAGGGAGGAGAGGAATGTAAAAGAATGTGAGAGGAACGCCAGAAGAGGACGGCGAGGTGAAAAGAGAGAAGGGCAGGCTGATGGAAGCCGACTAATCTACAGGATCAGTGTCTGGAACAGAGCGAGAGCTCTCAGTCATCAGAAGCACTGAAGGCTTAAAGCCTTCCTCTCCTCGGCTCTTCCTCTCTTCAGTTTGTTCGGGCCTTCCATCTCTTTCTCTCTATTTCTGTGTTTAAGTGACTGAACGTCACTGTGAGTTCTCCTGAGACGAGGACGAGTATCTCTATAGAGCTAGTCTTGGATATCAGGGACAGACCCTCCTCTGAGAAAACAGGAAGTGCCTTCTCTTCACAGATTAAAACATGATGGATCCCCAAATGAGTATCTGAGTAGAAACACTTTGGTTCTTTATGTGAAGCTGGAAGTTAAAAGCTCCAAACTTACAGGAAGGACATTGTACTTTGATGATTTTTAGTTTGTTATATCGTCTTCGGGTCATTATGTGCAGTTTAAAAAGAGATTGCAGCTCTTCTTTAACCTTTTTAGGGACAGTTTAACTGACCTGCTTGAGAACAGCCGAGTGAAGTCAGAGCTTCATGAGTTGAAGCTGCATTCTCTCTAGTGGCCACCAGGGGGCGACTCCTCTGGTTGTATAGAAGTCTATAGAAAATGACTCTACTTCTCTCTTGATTTATTCCCTCAGTAAACATTGTAAACATGAGTTTATGTCTCAATCTCTAGTTTCAAGTCTTCTTCAATACAGCATGATGTTCATTTAGTACATGATGGTCCATTTAGAGTCACACAGACCATAAAGCAGGGGATGCTTTAGGGCGGGGCTACACACTGATTGACAGGTCTCTACCAGAGACGTATACGGCGCCTCTACGTCTCCTCCTCAGTCCATGTGTGGTCAATTCCTGTTCACAACATGTTTGCATTCATATTATTAGAAGTAAAGAAGGTTTCAAGACTTCTTCATCTTCAGTGATGTAATGGACACGACGAGGATCTACTCAGCTGCACCATGTTGAACGAAAGGTTTTGGATGATCCGGCTGCTGAAATGTTTCATGAGTTATTTCCCACACAGAACGGTGAAACCAGCGGCGACATGTGGGTTCACTTTGTCAGTCAGAGGCAGAACTACAACCAGAACGACTGTTCGTGAAGCTCGTCTGGAACACTAGAGGCCTTTGTTTCCCAGCTGATGTGGGAGACCGTGCTTCTGAAGAGAAGCAGCAGCCGATCAACAACGAGCCGAGGAGAAAAGAGAGAAGTGCGGATTTGATTCCCTCAAAGATTCAGAGATGTAGAGATGAAGCATGAAGACATCATTAAGGCTGTGACCAACAAACAAAACGTCAATGCAAAATACTCAAAACTATTCAAACCAGCACCAATGAATGTGACAGTCACCATCTTGTTTTGTGGTCATCGCCATCTTGTTTTGTGGTCGTCACCATCTTGTTTTGTGGTCATCACCGTCTTGTTTTGTGGTCGTCACCGTCTTGTTTTGTGGTCGTCACCGTCTTGTTTTGTGGTCGTCACCGTCTTGTTTTGTGGTCGTCACCATCTTGTTTTGTGGTCATCGAAGTCTTGTTTTGTGGTCGTCACCATCTTGTTTTGTGGTCATCACCATCTTGTTTTGTGGTCATCGCCATCTTGTTTTGTGGTCGTCACCATCTTGTTTTGTGGTCGTCACCGTCTTGTTTTGTGGTCGTCGACGTCTTGTTTTGTGGTCGTCACCGTCTTGTTTTGTGGTCGTCACCATCTTGTTTTGTGGTCGTCGAAGTCTTGTTTTGTGGTCGTCACCATCTTGTTTTGTGGTCGTCACCGTCTTGGTTTTGTGGTCATCACCGTCTTGTTTTGTGGTCGTCACCGTCTTGTTTTGTGGTCGTCACCATCTTGTTTTGTGGTCATCGAAGTCTTGTTTTGTGGTCGTCACCATCTTGTTTTGTGGTCGTCACCGTCTTGGTTTTGTGGTCATCACCGTCTTGTTTTGTGGTCGTCACCGTCTTGTTTTGTGGTCGTCACCGTCTTGTTTTGTGGTCGTCGCCATCTTGGTTTGTGATCGTCACCGTCTTGGTTTGTGGTCGTCACCGTCTTGTTTTGTGATCGTCACCATCTTGGTTTGTGGTCGTCGCCTTCTTGGTTTGTGGTCGTCACCGTCTTGTTTTGTGGTCGTCACCGTCTTGTTTTTGTGGTCGTCGCCGTCTTGTTTTGTGGTCGTCACCGTCTTGTTTTTGTGGTCGTCGCCGTCTTGGTTTGTGGTCGTCGCCGTCTTGGTTTGTGGTCGTCGCCGTCTTGGTTTGTGGTCGTCGCCGTCTTGTTTTGTGATCGTCACCGTCTTGTTTTGTGGTCGTCACCGTCTTGGTTTGTGGTCGTCGCCGTCTTGTCTTGTGGTCGTCACCGTCTTGTTTTGTGGTCGTCGCCATCTTGTTTTGTGGTCGTCACCATCTTGGTTTTGTGGTCGTTGCCATCTTGGTTTTGTGGTCTAATGCTATGCTAAGCTAACATCGTAGCTGCTCCATCATCACTCACAACGTCATCAAGGCGTAAATACTTCAGTGATGGAGGAGAATCTCAACGCTTAAAAGGCTTTAACAACACAACCTCACGCTAATCTATACACGCGTATTCGCCCGGTGAGAAATCGTGTCTTTGTATTGTCTTTGCATTGTCTTTGCATTGTCTTTGCATTGTCTTTGTATTGTCTTTGCATTGTCTTTGCATTGTCTTTGTATTGTCTTTGCATTGTCTTTGCATTGTCTTTGCATTGTCTTTGTATTGTCTTTGCATTGTCTTTGCATTGTCTTTGTATTGTCTTTGCATTGTCTTTGCATTGTCTTTGCATTGTCTTTGTATTGTCTTTGCATTGTCTTTGTATTGTCTTTGCATTGTCTTTGCATTGTCTTTGTATTGTCTTTGCATTGTCTTTGCATTGTCTTTGCATTGTCTTTGCATTGTCTTTGTATTGTCTTTGCATTGTATTTGCATTGTCTTTGCATTGTCTTTGCATTGTCTTTGCATTGTCTTTGCATTGACTTTGCATTGTCTTTGCATTGTCTTTGCATTGTCTTTGTATTGTCTTTGCATTGTCTTTGTATTGTCTTTGCATTGTCTTTGCATTGACTTTGCATTGTCTTTGCATTGTCTTTGTATTGTCTTTGCATTGTCTTTGCATTGTCTTTGTATTGTCTTTGCATTGTCTTTGCATTGTCTTTGTATTGTCTTTGCATTGTCTTTGTATTGTCTTTGCATTGTCTTTGCATTGTCTTTGCATTGTCTTTGCATTGTCTTTGCATTGTCTTTGCATTGTCTTTGCATTGACTTTGCATTGTCTTTGCATTGTCTTTGTATTGTCTTTGCATTGTCTTTGCATTGTCTTTGTATGTTATCGCGTCGCCCCAAAATGTTGTATTGTGCTCGTTGTGAGCACAGGATGATGAGGGACCAGAGGAAACGGACGTCATGGACCTGTAATGGATCAGAGAGTCGGCTTCAGGTCCTCAGCCTCATGGAGCTGCATGATGCCGAGTATGAGGTTCTGTTTGGTTCCATATGGTAACGTTTGGTTGTGTTTGGTTCTGTTTTGTTGTTTGGTTCTGTTTGGTTCTGGCTCTGTTTTGTTGTTTGGTTCTGTTTTGTTGTTTGGTTCTGTTCAGTTCGTTTGGTTCTGTTTTGTTGTTTGGTTCTGGTTCTGTTTGGTTCTGTCTTGATCCGGCCAGCGAAGGTTCACAGCTCCCAGAGCCGGCTGGAGACGAGAGGATGAAGAGAAACGTGAGGTTGTTCTGCCAGAAACTTGAGAGGCGGCTTTTAAAGGTTTTGGGGGTTTTGAATTGTGTGGTTTCCAACACACATGCACACACACAGACACACACACACACACACACACACACAGTGAGACAGTGTGTCCGACCTTCTCTCTTGGGGAGTGTAGACTTCTACATCTCCTGATCCTCTGATTTCATTCAGCTTGTAGAGTAATAGCTGTGTGTGTGTGTGTGTGTGTGTGTGTGTGTGTGTGTGTGTGTGTGTGTGTGTGTGTGTGTGTGTGTGTGTGTGTGTGTGTGTGTGTGTGTGTGTGAATCGTGCGGCTGTTTCTATTTTTTCCATTAGTGGGAAAAAGGACTTTGGTGCCTTTTGATGTTGCATCCAAATGTTACTGAAATTTCATGCTGAACAACTTTAATGGCTTCAGAGGGTTTAATCTCTCTCTCTCTCTCTCTCTCTCTCTCTCTCTCTCTCTCTCTCTCTCTCTCTCTCTCTCTCCCCCCTATATAAATATGTGTATGTATATGTGTGTATGGAGCAGGATGCAGCTCTTTCTCTGCACGTCTCCACCAAAGAACAGCTTCATCTGCAGCGCGTCGCACAGATGGGAGAGAACCCAATGAACCAGTGTGTCTGAGAACATGTCTTGACTTTTCTCCATTTCCTTTCCTAACAACCATCAGGTTTTCAGCTCATGTGACATATTCATGAGCTAAATATATGACGTTGGGTTGTCAGTGATTCGATTGGACCGCTTTAAAGTGGGCGTGACTGACTAGAAGAAGTGGGCATAGTTGGGTTGTGGAATAGAGTTGTTGGTCTTCGTGTAGCACATTAACTCTGTTACATTCGCCACCTTCGTTTGTGGAACCCAAAGCTAGCGCTAGCTAGCCTGGTTAGCGAGGTACATCCATGATTCATGGTGACTGTGATCGGGATGCTAATTTTGGCTAGCAAAAAACAAGCTTGTTTGTAATGCCGACTCCTGAGCCAGCAGCTAGCAGCGCTGACAGGGCTAACAGTGTTTACTGGAGGAGGAGCCACAGGGTGATACGCTTCCACAACGCCGGCTGCCAGCAGTTTCTTTTCCGCTTCATTAAAGCTCTGAATATTGAACAGTTACAGCGTGTATTGGGAAAGCTGCTCAGAAGTAACAGAGACTTCAGGGAGTCTGACCCACGAACACTTTCCTTGAAAGAATTCCCACGAGCACGCGGATGAATGTGTCTCACACACACACACACACACACACACACACACACACACACACACACACACACACACACACACTGGTGCTCTGACGTTTCCAGTGCGTTGGCTGTGGTTTTGGCTGCGGTGGCGGCCGAGCCTGAGATCAACGGAGGCCATTGTTTCTCAGAGAGAGAGAGAGAGAGAGAGAGAGAGAGAGAGAGAGAGAGAGAGAGAGAGAGAGAGAGAGAGAGAGAGAGAGAGAGAGAGAGAGAGAGAGAGAGAGAGCATTCTTTCCACTTTCCATCTCAGCTCTTGTCTGTTGTTGTTTTGTGAGGGACGGCTCATCTTTCCAGCTGTTATTGAAGATGATGAACATGTTTTGGGGCGAAAAAAATTCATTAAAAAATAAAACGGCATCTTTTGAATCTGGTTAGTTTCAGTTTAACGTGTGTTGTGTTTGTTAGTGGAGGAAGATGTTCGAGTGTTTCTTTACCTCAGTATTGAGTCATAAACAGGAAACTACATGTGAGAACTTAAAGGAACAGTACGATGCAGAGTCTGTCCTCATGTACACATGCTGCGGTCTGCAGTCATATGGAAACATCTGGCTAACTTGTATTTCACAGAGTTCCATATCTTTGGAGGATTATTTCAAACTGCTGACAAAACAGTTTTTTCAGAATCATGACTCAGCAGCTTTCTGTTGTCCAGATGGGACAGATTGAGGCAGAACGTTGTTGTGTCGCTGTTAGCACTGTCGGGGTAAGCCAAACCTTTGAAGGACTATGTGATGATTCATCACTATGTGAATCTCTCGTCTGACTCACTGCATGGAGACTGAACGTCTGCCATTGGCTGCTTTTTCAGAGGCATTTTCCTCCCCTTCCACTCTCTGCATCTATGTATTTTGAAAGGGTGAAGCCATAGGACGTATGTACTGGAACCTTTTACTTTAATCTGCACCGCTGCATGTAAACAGTAATATTAATTATTGTTACTTCTTTTGAATAAGCGCAAAAAGCAGAATTGTCTTTGCATGTACACGTGTTCAGTGTGACAGCAGAGCGCTGGGATGAAAAGGGGAGATTGTTTCTGAAGTGTAGGATCTTCCTGGATTATTGGATTAATTGTGGGCGGAATGTCATGAAATAGTTTCTTTTTATTTCCTGGATCGACCAAAGACAGATGTTGCTGTGTAGTTATTTCATGGATTGACTTTCCCGTATAATGCACAACATCATTACGTATGCAGACGATGCAATAGTGTGATGAGAGAGTTTAATTAGTTTCACTGTTCTTGTAAGGAGAAAAGAAATAGACTTTTACAAACTCAACCTGAGTTCCATGACTGTAATATGTAACGTATGAGGGAACGTTCCCCATGAACGGTGGAGCAGTTCGATTATAAAGAGTGCTCTTGAACACCAGATGACTGAAAGCTGACGATAAAGTGAGTCTCTCAGGTTTATCGATCGTCTCTATTTTAAAAATGGGATTTGACTGCTTCATATTTCCTCGAAAAAGGTGACTTTTTCTAAATCGAACTGGCAACATTGTTCTGCATGTGCATCGTGCTTTTGTAAAACTTAATTGAGAATTGGGGCTGATTACTGTGGATTGTGGTTCAATGGTGGAAGTGAACATTTCCAGTCTTAACTAATCAATCATCTGTCAGTCGATTGGTTGGTTGGTTGATTGGTTGGTTGGTTAGTTGATTGGTGATTGATTGGTTGGTTGGTTGATTGGTTGGTTAGTTGATTGGTTGGTTGATTGATTGATTGGTTAGTTGTTTGGTTGGTTGGTTGGTTGGTTGGTTGATTGGTTGGTTGGTTAGTTAGTTGATTGGTTGATTAGTTGGGTATTTGGTTAGTGGGGTAGTTGGTTGATTGGTTGGTTGATTGGTTGGTTGGTTAGTTGATTGGTTGATTGATTGATTGGTTAGTTGATTGGTTGATTAGTTGGTTGATTGGTTAGTTGATTGGTTGATTGGTTAGTTGATTGGTGATTGATTGGTTGGTTGGTTGATTGGTTGGTTAGTTGATTGATTGGTTAGTTGTTTGGTTGGTTGGTTGGTTGGTTGGTTAGTTAGTTGATTGGTTGATTAGTTGGGTATTTGGTTAGTGGGGTAGTTGGTTGATTGGTTGGTTGATTGGTTGGTTGGTTAGTTGATTGGTTGATTGATTGATTGGTTAGTTGATTGGTTGATTGGTTAGTTGATTGGTTGATTGGTTAGTTGGTTGGTTGATTGATTGATTGGTTAGTTGGTTGGTTAGTTGGTTAGTTGATTGGTTGGGTATTTGGTTAGTTGGATAGTTGGTTGATTGGTTGGTTGATTGATTGATTGGTTGGTTGATTGGTTAGTTGATTGATTGATTCCTCTCTGGGCTGCTGAATCCTTTACTTAACAGCACGACTCGTCTTTTCCCGTTGATTTCCTCCTGATTCTGGAGTCCAATCTCTCAAAGACAGTTCCTAAACTACTCTCCTTGTGTCCTCTCCTCGTGTCTTGGTTTTGTCTCCTGAATCCTAAAGGTCCTATTAACCTTCTTCTTGGAAACGTTTGTCTTCGTCCTCTTTCTTCTTGAATCTTTGATAATCAACACAGAAGCACTTTCCAGCCAATTCGACTGTTTGTCCTCGACGTCTCCCAACTTGCCTCCTGACTTCTAACGGTCGTAGGTGTTTGCCTCCTTTACCTATGGTCTTGTCTCCTACCCTTTTTATGGGTCCTATCCTCTTGTTGCCTTGTGTCCTGTCCCTTCGTGTCCTTGTCTACTATCACCCTGTCTTCTGAGTGATACAACCTTAACAGCTCCAGTGGAGGTTGTCCGTTTGTGAAAGTTCATGCATTTATCCTCCCACCATCACCTCCAGCGCTGGGCTGCAGCTCCACCAACTGTAACGTGGTGCTGACGGAGGCCCAGGGGGAATTCACGTCGCCCTGCTACCCCCAGAAATACCCCAACTCGCAGGCCTGTAAGTGGACCATGCAGGCCCCCGCCGGCTTCATCATCCAGCTCTCCTTCCTTGACTTTGACCTGGAGGAGGCGCCGGGCTGCATCTACGACCGGGTGGTGGTGAACACGGGAAACACGGACGTTAAGTTCTGCGGCCCGACGGCCAGCGGGCTGACGCTCAACTCCACGGGGAACGTGATGGAGCTGTCCTTTACCTCCGACTTCAGCGTGCAGAAGAGGGGGTTCAGTGTTAGCTTCCGACACGGTAGGTTCAGGGACCAGAGTCCTCTTGACTAATCCAGGCCCACATGCGGGCTCAAAGGGATCCAGGGTATCTTAGTTATCTAGGCTATCATCGCGCTCTTACTTTGAAATAAAGGCAAGAATTGAAACTCATATAATTGGCTGAGAGCTGATTGTGTGATTGCATTAATAAGATGCAGGTGTGTAGAGGAGCCTCCCAGAATGCACTGGGGGAATCCAGAAGTCTTATTTTATATTCCTGCGTTATAACTGGCGTGTTTTGAATCCGAACTTTAATTATCTAGCGAGCCGTCGTTACAAAAAAGATAGTTTTATCATAATCTTAAAATGAGTTCATATTACGCCGGATTAACCCCGAAAACTCTCGATCATGAGCTGAGTGTGAGCGAGTCAACGGCGATCCTCATGAATGTAAAGGTGGCTCTGATGTCTCCACAACACCTTAACTGTAAGACGAAGCCTCTGTTGGAGGATAAACTTTGGTCTGCAGTTGAAATGTCATGTTATTTATTGTCACGTTAAGATGTTAAAGTTAAGTTCAAACCACAGGGATTTGAGGTTTCTCAGACAGCGAGAGCATCATCATCATCATCATCATCATCATCATCACACAGTCTGAGGAAGACTGAGGGCGCTTTGACAGCAGTGTGTGTGTGTGTGAGTGTGAGTGTGTGTGTGAGTGTGAGTGTGTGTGAGTGAGTGAGCGTGTAGTGTGTGTGAGTGTGAGTGTGTGTGAGTGAGTGAGTGTGTGTGTGTGTGTGTGTGTGAGTGAGTGTGTGTGTGTGAGTGAGTGAGCGTGTGCGTGTGTGAGTGTGTGTGTGTGTGTGTGTGTGAGTGAGTGAGCGTGTGCGTGTGTGTGAGTGTGAGTGTGTGTGAGTGAGTGAGTGTGTGTGTGCGTGCGAGTGTGTGTGTGAGTGAGTGAGCGTGTGTGAGTGAGTGTGAGTGAGTGAGTGAGTGAGTGAGTGTGCGTGAGCGTGTGTGTGTGTGTGTGTGTGAGCGAGCGTGCGTGCGTGCGTGCGTGCGTGCGTGCGTGAGTGTGTGTGTGTGTGTGTGTGCGAGCGAGCGAGCGAGCGAGCGTGCGTGTGAGTGAGTGAGTGAGTGAGTGAGTGAGTGAGTGAGTGAGTGTGTGAGTGTGTGTGTGTGTGTGTGTGTGTGTGTGTGAGGGGTGTTCTTCTGTTACATGCTATTACTCGGCGGCTCCAGAGTCGTTCTGCTGGAGGATCACTTTGGGACATGAAGTGTCAAACAGACGAACCTTCTTTTTATTGCACGTGTGGATGAAGTGTAGAATAATGTAAAGAATGAGTGTTTGTGAGTATCTTCTGTCGCTTTACAGACATCAACAAAGGTTCAATGGTAAAAAAGTTTCTTTCTTGTCATAATTCTCTGTGAGTTAAAATCACATTTCGACGAGTAGTTGAAATAAAGATGGATGAAAAGATGTTCACTCACTCTGTCTGGCCTTTTTATTTCTCTCCTTCA
>CM051705.1:778955-796455 GCA_028022725.1 Lycodopsis pacificus | reverse complement strand
TACTTTCTAAACCTAATTATGGCGAGACGTTCCACCGGCAGCAGAGCCGAACGGCTGCAGTGACGACAGAACTAGAAACAGATGAAGACGAGATGAAGTGAATTGATGCCTGAAGGAGAAACGGTTTAATTGCAGCACACGGAAACAGAGGATTAGTTTGGGAAAACAAAAGGTGAAATATTGACTCTACGTTCACAGACGTCTGCTGCTCGGAGATTAAATATCATCTCATGTCAACAGCAGTTCACAGGTCTTCTGTTTGAACAGTGGCGAAGGTTCAAATCCGGCTCAGGGACCAAAAGAACGGTCGAACACACGGTGTGCACGGACGCAAAGGGGACCGTGAGACAGCAACGTTGTGTTCTAGTCTTGGAGGTCTACTGAGGACCAGATAGGTGAGGTCACTGAACGGCCTCAGACCGAACAAACGCTGACATCTTCCCTTCTTCAATAACGGAAGCTTTATAGCTGCAGGCTGACAGAGGGTTGTTTCTCTCGTTGTCTCTCCGGCTTTCACTTCGTTGACTGTGTTTAATAAAACAATGCTGTTGCTGTTGCTGCTCGGCTAAAGTCCCGGAGACACATTTTAATACCTGTTTTATTCTATAAATGTCACGAATGATCAGATCCGGTCTTTGCTGATCTGCAATAAATCAATAGTTAGCAGATGAAGGATTATGGCACGTTTGAATGTCTCTGAATCTCCAAATGCCCTGAATTCATTTCGGAGTCCTGTGGAGCTCAGGATCCACATCCGGCTGAACGGCCTGAGCTAAAACACTCGGTGGTTTTCTTTAACAAACCTAAAACCATGAAATGAACAATCATGCTTTAGAACACACAATATACAAAATAACATGATTAGTTTATTAAGAATGTTTCCTCATTCCTCCCTTTAATCTCCAGCGAGCAGTTAGAACCCTTTGAGGTCGTGATGATCTTCATGCTGTTAACGTGGTCCGATTGTTGGAGCTCATCAGTGTGTCTGGATTCATTCCCTCTCAACTCTTAACCTGAAGACGAGCGGCTCCTCATATATAAATGTTTAAATCAGGCATTGTAGCTCAACTTTAAAACATTTCCTCCAGTACATTCCGCGCTCGTCTGTCTTTCACACAGACGAGCGCTTCATTCTGTTGACCTTGAAAATGTCTTTGTCTTCGTTGACGAGGCGACCAGAGCGCTCTGGTCCATCTGCAGCCCTTTCAGTGTTCCTCTCCGGGCAGGAGGCCGAGAAGCAGCCGGCCGAGCTCTGTGACTGGCAGTGTAAGCAGAGACCTTTGAAGCATGGGAAGCATGCTAAACCATGCTGAATCTGGCTCAGGCGCAGGTTCAGACCTGCGACATGTATTCTCAGATGTGTTCGATGTCGGACTGAATCCGGCCGCTCAAATCCACTACGGGTGGAAGAGAGCGCGTCCCTTTGAGTCCTCCCGGACTCACGACCGCGTATGTTTCCCACGAAGAGAACCAAAGAGACGGCGAGTGCACAATAAGCTCAATGCGCTGCCTGCTGGTGAGCACGCTGCCGTGTTGGAAAATGCTGCAGAATATTTCTGAACCACATTCACAAACCTCGAATGAGTGACAGTAACAGATTCTGATGATGAACATGATGTTCCAGTTATGACACTGAGTCATTCGCTTCATCACAGCTCAGCTGTCGACGCACAGAAGGAATGTTTTCATTTACACTGAAGCGGGAAATGATTTCATCTGTCTGTCATTTGAGCCGCTCGCTTCCCTACCTCCACTTCATCGGGCTCAATGGATGATGAGACAAATGTGTAGAAACATGGACACGTGTGCTTCTGTCCTCACAGGTAAAAGGGCTGTTTGACAGTAATGACTGCAGCTCCGTCCTCTGCCTGATGCCGAATGCACAGATCAACGCCGGCTCGTTATTAGTGGCGGTTCTCTTCATCTCATCCATCCCGAACAACAGAGCAGCATCACCTCTTCTATTCACCACATGCTGCTCAGAGGACGACAGCAGAGAGGAGGCCGGAGGGAACAAGGAGAGAGAACGAGGAAAGGAGACACGGGGAGAAACGAGAGGGAGTGAAAGGAGAAAGAGGAGAAGAGCAACAGGTGGAGGAAGAAGGTAGATTGTGACGGTGCACAATCCTCAGCTCTGAACCGCACGCCGGCCACATCACTGGACTCCTGCTTCTTCACTCTGCTGATCACTGCGATGATTTACTGACACACACACACACACACACACACACACACACAGACACACACACACACACACACACACACACACAGACACACACACACACACAGACAGACACACACACACACACACACACACACACACACAGACACACAGACACACACACACACACACACACACACAGACACACACACACACACACACACACACACACACACAGACACACACACACACACAGACAGACACACACACACACACACACACACACACACACACACACACACACACAGACACACACACACACACAGACAGACACACACACACACACACACACACACACACACACAGACACACACACACACACACACAGACACACACAGACACACACACACACACACACACACACACACACACAGACACACACACACACACAGACAGACACACACACACACACACACACACACAGACACACACAGACAGACACACACAGACACACACACACACAGACACACACACACACACACACACACACAGGAATGTGTGTGTGTGTGTGTGTGTGTGTGTGTGTGTGCGTGTCACTCAACAAAGTCTCTGCTTTCACTGCCGGCCTGCTGTCCTCTCCCCTCTGGAGGTCTGTGAACAGCACGTGTGGGCCGGAGCTGCCGGGCTCACACGACGACGTTTCCTCGGCCGGAGTACTCGAGCAGCTCGGCGATCTGTGTCCCACCACAGTCTGAGGGTCTGCATGCTATTATTATCAAACTAGACTGGCCATTCATCCAGCCCTAGTCCAATGCATGCTGGGAGAATCCACCACAATCCTGAACAGGATGGATGATGGACGATCATATGTTGTTATATGAACTATATAATGTGCACATGTGATACAGCTGCAGCGGTGACCTTTAAGTCAAAGCTTCACGTGTTAAAGCTGCATTCTCTCTAGTGGCCACCAGGGGGCGACTCCTCTGGTTGTATAGAAGTCTATAGAAAATGACTCTACTTCTCTCTTGATTTATTCCCTCAGTAAACATTGTAAACATGAGTTTATGTCTCAATCTCTAGTTTCAAGTCTTCTTCAATACAGCATGATGTTCATTTAGTACATGATGGTCCATTTAGAGTCACACAGACCATAAAGCAGGGGATGCTTTAGGGCGGGGCTACTGTGATTGACAGGTCTCTAATAGACCATAAAGCAGGGGATGCTTTAGGGCGGGGCTACACGCTGATTGACAGGTCTCTAATAGACCATAAAGCAGGGGATGCTTTAGGGCGGGGCTACATGGTGATTGACAGGTCTCTAACAGACCATAAAGCAGGGGATGCTTTAGGGGGGGGCTACACAGTAGCATCAACATTTCACTTCGTGCAATACTTTGTTTTTCCACCAAAATACAAAACGAACGACCCTCAGTGTGTTAGCTAACATGCTAAACTAAGATGGTGAACCATTGTACCTCGATCATCATTCGCTCTCATGGTCATTGTGAGCGCGTTAGCCTGCTGATGTCAGCGTTTAGCTCACTGAACCAGACTGTGCAAGTCCATATTTCCATATTTCCATATTTAATAGTTTCCTGCTGATGTCATTTATTCGTTCGCCCTGTTCGGGATTATCCATCGCGCCCACGTCATTGATTCACTGTTTGTCTTGTCTTGATGGAGACAATGATAAATAGCTCGTACCGTTAGTCATGTTGTCACCTCGTTAACGTTCGGCTGAATATCTGAACGCACATCAGACGTTATCCAGAAGCACAATTTCAGTTTCTGATCTTTGTGATTTGATGAATACAAGTATTTGATAAAATGGTGTAATTCTTTACTGCTGCATGATGTTAATATCAGCAAATCAAAGTTAGTGTGAAAACTTTCTCTGCTAACGTTTAACCCACATTCACTGAATCACTCTCCCCCCCCCCCTGTAGGTGTCTCTCCGCCCAGCAACACACCGCTCACCACCAGCTGTGACTCCCCTGCACTGGGCTGCCCAGGTAGGACAGACTAACACATCTGCACTGTGACAGACTGACACATCTGCACTGTGACAGACTGACACATCTGCACTGTGACAGACTGACACATCTGCACTGTGACAGACTGACACATCTGCACTGTGACAGACTGAAACATCTGCACTGTGACAGACTGACACATCTGCACTGTGACAGACTGACACATCTGCACTGCACCGTCTTCAGCAGCAGCTGCTCCTGAGACAACCTGACCGGTGTCTTCTTTATTCCACCGACCATCTCAACATGATACGGTTCACATGAAGCGTTCACTAAAATATGCTCAACACAACGGTGTCGACTGCGACCGGCAATCACTGATCAAGAGAGAGTTACACGTCCAGGCTCAGCTCAATCCTCATCTGTAGTTCGTAGATCAGTTATTTAAATAACGGCTACATGTTAGTGAGATGTCTTCTCCTCTGGAACAAGCAGAGACATGTTCTCCTCACTCCTCGTTGCTTTCATGTAATAACTTCTTACACAGACGGATCAGTAGCATCGTCGGCGGCCCGGGGAGACGGTGGGTGATGACTGCAGGTCTGAACCATCGATCCTCTGCTTTCACTCAGACGTGTGTGATGAGCAGCATCTGTCCAGCGGACCTCGTGTGTTGTTCATAATAGAAAACAGGTGAAAGAAGAAGATGAAGTAAGAAGAAAAGATGGTTACATATCACTGAGGACATTCACGGCAGCTGATTATCAGCAGATGTAATCATAATAATAGTTTACTCATTGCATTGATGCTAAAATCAGAGGAAAAGGCGTCAGGTCAGCGTTTTTCAGCTGATCTCAGTCTGGTTTGTTTCAGCTTTCAAACAATCCTAAAGGAACCAAACAAGAGTTTACTGTCAAAAACAAACTTTCACTTTCAAATGAAATCAACAAATCAATACAACTTCTAACAAACGACTGCGTTTATTCACAGATATTAGAAAACGACTTCAGGTTCAACACGTTTCTCCTGTTTCTCCTTCATGCGTCACGAGCAGCAGAGCGTCAGATTGTTCTTCTACATATTCCATCACTTTCTTCCAAAACAATCATCTTCGTCTTCTTTCTTTGCACCTTTTCTTGAAGCTTGTGGATTGAGCTTCATGTTGAGCTTCATGTTGAGCTTCATGTTGAGCTTCATGTTGAGCTTCATATTGAGCTTCATGTTGAGCTTCATATTGAGCTTCATGTTGAGCTTCATGTTGAGCTTCATGTTGAGCTTCATGTTGAGCTTCATGTTGAGCTTCATATTGAGCTTCATGTTGAGCTTCATATTGAGCTTCATGTTGAGCTTCATATTGAGCTTCATGTTGAGCTTCATGTTGAGCTTCATGTTGAGCTTCATGTTGAGCTTCATGTTGAGCTTCATGTTGAGCTTCATATTGAGCTTCATGTTGAGCTTCATATTGAGCTTCATGTTGAGCTTCATATTGAGCTTCATGTTGAGCTTCATGTTGAGCTTCATGTTGAGCTTCATGTTGAGCTTCATATTGAGCTTCATGTTGAGCTTCATGCATCGCTTGTTGAACTGAGATTCTTTCAGATGTTCTGTACTACTGAGATGTTCTGTACTAATACTCTACTTTGAACGTCTTGAGTCCTTCAAGAGGTTGTCATCATAGTACTTGCTGTTGCTGTTATGTGCGTACGTCGTGTCGTACCTAAAGAATGGATCCTCCAACCTACTGCCAAGAAGGATGTATATATCAAGGAGGTTTTCCTCTCAGACCACATATATGTAATACAGGTGAACCCAGTGGGAATCAAACTCTCGACCTTGGCAGCGATGTTCCATAAACGTCTCATTCAGCCTCTCAGGAGGACGTGTTTGCTGTCAGTCTGCCTTGTTAAGGAAGTCCCAACGCCTCGACGTCTCCTGAACCCCTGAAGCTGTTTAGCCCACACGATGGATTCTGGACGTGTTGAAAAGAGAATCTCTTCTCAACTCGACCGGACTCAGGTTTGGTTCCCAAAAGCCCAGAAGGAATTCTAGCCTCCCAGCTTCCCCAAATACTGTCAAACTCCTCTGAACAAGTCAAAAGATTCAAGGTCAGTTTAAAGAGAAGAGAGAGATGTTGAGGGACGAGAAGGGCAACGAGAGGAGATGAGAGGAGGCGAAGGGAAGAAGGTGAGGAGAGGAGAGGAGAGGAGACAACGGAATAAAACGAGAAGAAACTGGAGGAAGAAATATATGATTAGAAAGAGAAGAAGTGCTGAAACGAGTCTATTGTCACTCAGACATGTTTGACAATCGTCCAATCGTGAAGTTAATATTTGCTCATCTTGTTCTGGCTTCACCGTGTCAAGAGTTGCTCATTTACAGGGTTTTGTTGTTCGTTGATCTGACAGAAGAAGCAACCTGAAGTTGTAGGTGTAGGATGGTTGTAGCTTAGCATTCTCCCTCTGCTGCTCTCTCTAGTCAAACAATGGTGAAGAGTAATCCTCTTGGGCATGCTCTGTTCATGACACCTTCCTTAAATGACCCGTCGGTGTCCTGAAGGGATCTTGTACGTGAAGGAACCTCAGAGCGATTCTTAAGAGAAGCACCCCAGGGTGCCGTTCAGCCCCTTTCTGCGCAGCTGAAAGCATTAAAACTGGAATACTGTTGGTGCACCGATCCTGAGCCAAAGAAAATGTCCCTCTAGCAGGACCCTTTGGTCCAGGAGGTCACGTGGTCTGGAACTTACCCAGGAGCAATCGGTCACAACGGTAGCCGACGTGACACGACCCGCTCTCCGTAAATGTCAGCTCTCACAACATCCTGTGCTACGGGGGCCTCAGAGGGACATTTTGCTGAAGGTCACGTTTTGTGGGATTGTGCTCATGAGAGGAAGGGAGTCGAGCAAACTCAGGTCCGGAACATGAACGTCTGGCAGCCCAGACGGGTCAACGGGCCATGGGAGAGCTCTCACGGGGTCATAAGTCAAATCCTGGAACCACATTGGTCCACTGAGTGCAGGGTCATTCAAAGAGCAACTCGACTACCGGAGCTGGTAGGAAATGAGTCCTCGTCCTTTGATTGATAGTCTTGCTTTGTGTCCTCCGGACCACCAGGACGTCTGAATCCCCGGTGAGAACTGGTCTGCTTCAGCAAACAGAGCCTTCGTCAAGTCCAATGACTTCAGAGGGAGGGTATCTAGTCGCTGGTATGACTTCGCTCTTATTGATCAGTCACTGCCCAGTAGCAGTTCAGACCTCTAGACACAGGTCTGGTGCTGGATATCATGACGTGTTTGCAGCAGTTAAATAAGCAGTTCAGACTGTTTGCTTTAGAATAGGATGTATACTATCTTGATCCTGTGGTGGAATATTTCCTTTAAAGGTTCAGGTGAAGTTGGTTTTATCCAAAGTGTTCAAAATAAACAGAGTCTTGATGAATGATCAAAGTTTCAAAAAGTAAATTTAATGTTTGCAAACAGAGAACACAACCACGGCCACGTATCACAGTGAAATGTGCTCATGCTCTGGAGACACAGAATCAAAACAAGGTATTTATACCGGCCGGCACAGAGAAGACAGATAAAGCACAGGAGACTGAGGGAGGAAAGGTTTCCCTGTGTGAACCCTCACCGACATTAGGTCTACAGAAACTGTCTAGTCTAAGAGATTACGGAACGAACACGCCAGTCGCTAGATAGAATAAGATAGAGAGTGACCTCTGTCCCAGAACAAATATGTCAATGTGTTCAGACTAGACGCCTGTGCAAATGAATTTTCTAACATCAACATATCACACAGAAAATGTCAGGAGGTCATGTTCAAACGTGTTTTATCATTACAATCCCTTTAAGGGGGAAATGTTTCTGTTGACCCGTCCCTGTATCAGGGAGCAGTGGCTGCCATTGATCAGCGCCCGGGGAGCCGTCAGGGGTTCAGTGTATTGCTCAGGTACACTTCGACACGTGACACGTCCCAGTCGGGGATCGAACCGTTGACCTTCCGGTTCCCAGACGACCTCTTAGCCCAGTGCGCCACGGTCGCCCCAAATACAGACCACGGTGTTGTTGGCGTTAACGTCTGAAGCAGCGATGCTTTGGTCGTTGCTATAATGAACTGCAGAAACACTTCAGCAGTCAAACTTGTGTGAATCAGGCCGTCTACACGTATACGGTATTATATGAAAGCGGAGCATTTCCTCGGTGTTTTGGCTTTTAGTTTGAGGTCACTAAAACGGATACTTTAGAATCTACAACTTCTCAGGGTTAGAGTATTCAAAGCTCTGGTTACTGTGCGTCTGTGTGGACGACGTGTAAAACAGAGCGTTCAGGAAGCGGCGACGCCGTGCACGCCCATGTCCCGCCGTGCACGCCCATGTCCCGCCGTGCACGCCCATGTCCCGCCGTGCACGCCCATGTCCCGCCTTTGACCGCTTAAGACCGCCAACAGAGAATCAGCTCACTGAGCATGCTCAGAATCGTCTTCTCTGGTGTTTGACGTGTCATTGACGTAGCTTTTATCTCCACCTACACGCCCGGCCAGCGCTTGGAGTCGGGGGAGTTTCTTTGTGTGTTCTCGTGTGGACGTTTTTAAAACGGAGAGGAAAATGTCCTTTTAAAAAAAAGCTTAAAGTCGAAGACGAGCGTCCTGACTTTTAAGGCTCTTTATTGCGTCTTCATCTCAATCTAAGAGCAGGTAAGTCTCTGTTTTCTGGGTCATCATGGTCCAGCTCACCTGGTCTCACATTTCATGACACAACACTGTTGTGAATAGAACCTGCAGCAGTGGTTTGCTGCTGTAGACCTGGACCTGGTCCTGTTAGAGGTTCTGCACTGAAGACGATCATGCGGCTTCACAACCATTCATCATCTGCTGCATCTGTCTCTCTCTCACCCCCCCCCCCAGCCGCTTCCTCTCCCGCCACCACTGACTCCACTAACACCGTCCATGCTACTAATGCCATCACCCACGGTAAGCCACCCTCCTCCGCCTCCTTTATTTCCTTTATCACCTCCTCCTCCACTTCTTTCCCCCCCTCGCTGTCCTCTGATGATCCTCGAGGGTTCATCTCTTGATCTGTGTCCATGGCAGCTACAGCGCTGGTAGTCCTCTTTTCTTCTGCCTCATCAGGGAGTCTTTGCTCATAACAATACGAACCTCCTGAAGTTGTGCCAAGTTTGACCTTTTGATGAAACGTTGCTCGGACCTATTAGACTTTGCGTGCGCCTCATTGGTTTGCTCTGTCTATGCTTCATGATCCAGCTGAGAGGAAGCTGATGAACTGGTCCGTGTGAACGTGTTTGACTGAGACTAGATCAATATCATCTACCGCTGCATGAAGAATGACTTCATCAAACCTTTTCATGAGCTTATTAACCTTCCTGTCATTCATTTGTCCATGTGCGGAGTTGAAAAGAGAAATGAATGGTCCCACACGTTTATGGAAATCAGCTCTTGTTCTTTGATTAGCATAATAAGGACTTTTTTGTTCCAACAAAGAAAAGTGCAGTTCACCGGCATTTTAAATATCTAACTGAAGTAGAAATGAAGTCGTAGTACTCTCTACTTTAATACAAACATGCAGGAGGAAAGGTTAGTTGGAAGTATGAAGATTCTGCACACGAGCGTTTAGTGAGTTCAGCATGAAACCATTTTGTTTTCCATGTGCGGTCCATCTCGCTCTGCTGTATCCTTTGATGTGTGATCTCCAGTTCTCCCTCCCATCACTGCATCTGCACCCAGCATCCCTACCGCTAGCATGCCACTAACCCCAACCAGCAGCAGCAGCAGCAGCTCAGCCAGCTCGCTCTCCTCCGGTAAGGCTTCATCTGCTGCTTTGTTGTTTGCATCTCTAGACTCTCCATGCAGATACGAACCAAAAGACTGATTACTGAATGTTTTTTATTTATTGGATTCAGGATAGAAAAGCTCAGAACGAAAGTGTTCTCGATGGAAGCACGGACGTGATATAACATTTGTGAGGATTCTCTTTTTGCTATATTATTCTGGCACACTCGTCTCAGTGTGACTCCGCTCATAGTGACGGATATATGATACAAACTAACGTTAAACAATCAGCGCTGGGTTTCAGAGGAAGACAAAGTCATTTATCATTGGCTGTCAAATTGTGTGCGCCAAAAACAACAAACTTTAACTCCCAAGATGCTTTTGGGAAACCCAGTTTGTGCACCAAATGTCAAAAAGGCTTCAAAGGCTGATCTTGATCAACCTTTGTTTTTCTTCTCTGAATCAAGAAAGACTTTTGAGATTGATCCTGAAAACAAACAGGGTTGGAACGTGTCCCATTAACGCATTGTGCCTGTGTGTGTGTGTGTGTGTTACTGACATGCCAACTTATTGTGCTAATCAGTTACGCCTACCATCACTACCAGCACTACCAGCACTACCAGCACCAGCAGCGCTGCTATCCCTGCATCTCCTGCCACTAGCGTTGCTTCAGCCAGCAGTACATCACATGGTAAGGTAGCTAACCAGTGTGGTCACAAGCTGACGTCGTACGCCAGGCTTCTGATTGTGTCCTGCTCATTGATAATGAACAATTATTTTATTTATTTGGTTTTTGCTTACTTATTTGTATTTTCCCGAATATTTTTCGTATCTTGAAGTGTAATTATGAACAAAGTATTCATGGAGAGGTGAAATACCTTAACTTTTCACAGCTAGTCTGTCCCACTAGGTTGTGACAGAAGGTAACAGAACAGACGCGACTTGTTTTTAGGATAATGTGCCTACAATGTAGCAGTGTTTGTAGGTTGTTGTCCCTACAATGTAGCAGTGTTTTAGGTTGTTGTCCCTACAATGTAGCAGTGTTTTAGGTTGTTGTCCCTACAATGTAGCAGTGTTTGTAGGTTGTTGTTCCTACAATGTAGCAGTGTTTTAGGTTGTTGTCCCTACAATGTAGCAGTGTTTGTAGGTTGTTGTCCCTACAATGTAGCAGTGTTTGTAGGTTGTTGTCCCTACAATGTAGCAGTGTTTGTAGGTTGTTGTCCCTACAATGTAGCAGTGTTTTAGGTTGTTGTCCCTACAATGTAGCAGTGTTTTAGGTTGTTGTCCCTACAATGTAGCAGTGTTTTAGGTTGTTGTCCCTACAATGTAGCAGTGTTTTTAGGTTGTTGTTCCTACAATGTAGCAGTGTTTGTAGGTTGTTGTTCCTACAATGTAGCAGTGTTTGTAGGTTGTTGTCCCTACAATGTAGCAGTGTTTTTAGGTTGTTGTTCCTACAATGTAGCAGTGTTTGTAGGTTGTTGTTCCTACAATGTAGCAGTGTTTTAGGTTGTTGTCCCTACAATGTAGCAGTGTTTGTAGGTTGTTGTCCCTACAATGTAGCAGTGTTTGTAGGTTGTTGTTCCTACAATGTAGCAGTGTTTTAGGTTGTTGTCCCTACAATGTAGCAGTGTTTGTAGGTTGTTGTTCCTACAATGTAGCAGTGTTTGTAGGTTGTTGTTCCTACAATGTAGCAGTGTTTGTAGGTTGTTGTTCCTACAATGTAGCAGTGTTTTAGGTTGTTGTCCCTACAATGTAGCAGTGTTTGTAGGTTGTTGTTCCTACAATGTAGCAGTGTTTGTAGGTTGTTGTTCCTACAATGTAGCAGTGTTTTAGGTTGTTGTTCCTACAATGTAGCAGTGTTTGTAGGTTGTTGTTCCTACAATGTAGCAGTGTTTTAGGTTGTTGTCCCTACAATGTAGCAGTGTTTTAGGTTGTTGTCCCTACAATGTAGCAGTGTTTGTAGGTTGTTGTTCCTA
Organism: Lycodopsis pacificus; assembly: GCA_028022725.1. Classification (NCBI taxonomy): domain Eukaryota; kingdom Metazoa; phylum Chordata; class Actinopteri; order Perciformes; family Zoarcidae; genus Lycodopsis; species Lycodopsis pacificus. Next base: position 784,562 of record CM051705.1, on the reverse strand, counting down.
CAATGTAGCAGTGTTTTTAGGTTGTTGTCCCTACAATGTAGCAGTGTTTGTAGGTTGTTGTCCCTACAATGTAGCAGTGTTTGTAGGTTGTTGTCCCTACAATGTAGCAGTGTTTGTAGGTTGTTGTCCCTACAATGTAGCAGTGTTTGTAGGTTGTTGTCCCTACAATGTAGCAGTGTTTGTAGGTTGTTGTCCCTACAATGTAGCTTTCTTAACAGATTATTGTCAGCACAGTGTACAGTATCTGTTTGGTATCCTCCCAAAGTAGCTCATTTTGTTTTTAATTGTCACAACAATGTAGCACGATTAACAGGTTGCTGTTGCAAAATACTATACACATTTACAATCCAAAGATCTGGATCAAAAACAAAACACAACCGACATCAAAGAGGTTCCCATTCCTTTCAGGTGATTGATAAAACCACCTGTTCACAGATCAGTGCATGTCGTACTTTTGGCATATGTCTACTAACCTGACTGATGTTCTGTGACTGTTTACTTTCCCTGTAGCCCCGCAGACAACCAGCAGCACGCCAGCTGTTTCATCTGCTACCACTAACCACCCAGCTACTAACCCAACAGCACATGGTAAGAGCAACAATCCCGGAGTGAAGCCGCAGAAAAGACGACTAGCGTTACATAGAAATGCTGCTCTGACTGCACGCAACACTGACAGGTACAAAAACACACCGAACCACTTGAGGTTTTGAGGGTCAGCGTGACTAAATTCTGTCACTTACAAGCTGAATAAATAAAGAACTGTACAAATGTAACTGTGGAGGCCTGCAGAAAAACACAGTCCTACAAAGTCAAACCGCAATGAATCAGAGTAGTAAGAGAGGTCATCTAGAACTCAAGGAAATGTAATTATATATATATATATATAACATGGGTAGAGGGTTATGGTTACAGCTGGACCCTTTGACCTTATGAACATGAAACCTCTGTCCTGATGTTAGACATGTAACACACTTAACAGCAGCTATTGCTTATTCTCCAAGAATATTAAAGCACTTATTAGTATTTGAAACAACTTCATCTTATTGGCTGGCTTATAAGCACGGGTATTCAGATGCCACAACCAGATGTTGGACTGATAATATGCTCAATAGATGTTTGGAACTGGGATGTAACTAATTGTATTTTTCATTATTGTTTAATATATTGACTTAGGTATTTATATTTAGAAAACGTTATGAGAGAATGTTTGGCAGGTTTGTTTATTGAAGGCCTTACAGTTAAAAGGTTGAGCAGATATTAAATGAAACAGCTAATTGTAACACTTGAGCCTATTTAATCTATTCTGATGCCGAAGACACTTGTGACATCATCATTTCTTTCACCTGTGTATATTTAGCTTTCAACCTTTCTTTAGTGAAGTCCGTCTGTCTGTTGATGTTAATCCTAGAAATTGTGATGAAGAGCATGTTATATATATTAATTGGAATCACCATCTAGATGCACTAACACCACCAACACTCAGGGCCTTTTCACACCTTCACTTTCTCCCAAAGCATCGCCACTACTCTCATCACATGACGACGTCCTGACAGGATTTACTGTAACTGGTCTGAAAGTCTGAACCATCCAAAGTTAAACCAACCAGACCAAGGTTCAGTCCGGTCCAGACCCAGACCACCTCTTGTTTCGGCGGACCAAGGTTCAGTCTGCGGTCCGGACCGCGGTCTGAGGTTTGCTGTCACGCCTGTAATTTTGGTTCCGACCAAACGAGGTGTGAAAAGGTCCTAAAAAAGCAACGGTGCCGTCTGGTTCTGTCCTCTGGCCTCCTCGCTCCTCTTTCATGCTGATGCTTTGTCTGCACCAACAGCTCCATTAACAAGTCCTGCACTGCTGTCAGTCACTACTAACCAACCAGCCACTAACATAGCTGCTACCGCTGCCTCCTGCTGGGGTAAGATGCTCATTTAACCGCCTTCGTTTCCTGATATTTATTCATGCTTCCTTCTTGTTTTCTCATTCAAAAGAAGTCTTTGCTATCTCGGTGTTAAGCTTCTATTAATCCAGAAGAGGTTTCTCTTTTTCAACGTTGCCATGTTTCTTTTCTCACGACGGCGTTTGGATATCTCCTGCTGCTGTTTAAGAACAAACATGAAATCACATGTAATCCCACTGGGCCTTGATATGATATCTCTCTGATTGAGTTGGATTCTGTTCAGGTTCTTTGTTCCCCTGCTGTGGTTCTAACAATTTAAAACAACCTGATCTCATCACACAAATCCTCATCTGGTTTGGTTTCCTCTCGTATGGTGCATTGGTGTATTTTTATCTTTATTCCAAGGATTATTTTCTCTGATAAGAAAAGAAAATCATTAACATATTTGCAATCAAGGTCCAGGTCCGGTCAGCTTCTTCACCTCCACTGTGTATACCACTGCTTATACCATTTGTTTGTTGTGTGAAAATACATTCATTTATTATCTGTAACCTGCTTTTTCACCATAATGCCGTCTGGTTTGATGTGCCGTGCCCTGGTGACAGCGAAGGAGTCTACTGTGAGATCTCCAACCGAAGCCTCTGCTGCTGCTGCTGCTGCTGTAGTTACTCCTCAGCCGCCTGAAGGCCCGGCCTCCCAGTCCAAGCCTCTGAGAAGAAGACGCCGCCATGCTTTTGTAGAACCTGCTGTTGGATCCTCTATTGCTCCCAGACCTCCAGCGATCATCAGACAATCTAGGGCAGCTCTCATCCCCCTTGGGAAAGCCTCTCATGGGGGGTCCCTTGTATCCTGTCAGTCGGCTCCTCCAACCCAGGCCCCTAGCCTCCCAGATAAAGCACTTCAACCCAGACGCTTGGCTCCAGCCCCAGGTCCCCAAGCTCCACCTGAACCCTCTCGTCCAAGACCTCCAACCTCCCTCCCCAGACCCAGAGGCCATCGCAGCTCCAAGACCTCCCTGGGGTTCATCTCTACGCCTTTGATCTGGAAGGGGAGGAAGAGGCCGACTGGAGGAAGACGCCCAGTTTCCACCAGTACTCCGCCCAGGCCAGTGGTTCACATCACCAAACCTCAGCCACTCAAATACACATCCAGGCCTACAAACACAACTCAAACAGCTGGATTTAAACACACAGCTGGCTACACACATGCACCTAGAGGGAGAAATGCAACACACATTTTGGGATATCCGAAGGATGCGACACAACCTACTTCACGAACAAGTACTCAAGACTCAAAGCTCCTTCCTGAAGCAGCGGCTTCAGTCTCTTCTCAGCGGCCATCTCCTCATCAGCGTAGAGACGAAGCATCGGATACAAAGGAATCATCTTCACTGTCATCATCCGTGCTTAGCAACAGAAAGAACAAACCTGTAGCGCCGCAGTGGTCGCTGCTGAGCGGCAGCGGTGAGGAAAACCAAACAGCTGCCACAGTTAACTGGACCGATCCACTGGAGCCACTGGGCAATGAGTACTCGTCAGGCTCTGATCCGTTAGCGTATGATTCATCAGAGCTGGATGAGGACGGCGGTGCTTTCAGCGTGTATGAGTTCGATGCTGCGTACGCCTTGGATGAACCCGCCACCGTCCCTCCAGCCGTTAACCAACAACCACTCGACAGGTCAGACCCCCGTGGGCCTTTTCCTCCCGTCACACAGCCCGTAACTGCTTCTGAGGGAGGAAGTGGTTCAGAAACAGTTACATTCATCAGCAGGTCTCAGATCGATACACCGACTCTGACAAAAGCTCAAACCGACCACCGTGTCCCAAACAACACAAGTTCAAGAGGACCACAGCATCTCCTCATCCCCTTCCCTTCATCCCTTCTCTTCATTCAGCCGACCACGGTACGACTACGCTCCTCCGCTCTCTCGACACAGATCTTCTTTTCTTCAATGCCACAGACGGAAGACATGGTCCAGATATCCTCTTCCTCTTCCTCTTCCTCTTCAAACTCCGTTGACAGTGTGAAGGCAACAGAGAAGAGCGGGGGGGATGTTGAACTGGGCAGAAGTGGACTGATGAACGATGTATTTACAGACATGTCTGCACAGCCACATTCATCTGTGCACCACACGCCCTCAACCTCTTCTTCCAATACTTTTGCATTCCCTCTTGACATCCAACGCTACTCCTCATCTACCCCCCTGCCTCTCACCCCCTCTTCTCCGTCTCCTTCCTTTTTGATAAGATCTGCCTCCTTCACCTCCTCTTACGCCATCACTCTATCATCTCCTGTCTTTCCTGTTACTTTACAAATTCCGACCATACTTCCCCATTACTTTTCTGATACCCTCCTCCCTCTCCCATCCTCTCCTCCCCTCTGGTCCAGCACTTTCCCTCTTCCTCTTCAGCCCTCCCTCTTGCTGCCCTCCTCTTCCCGGCCTTCAGAAACAGACGGAGTTGTTGAATCTCCTCCTGTGTTGTCATCTCCTTCTCAGTCCTCGAACCTTCAAAGAGGCTTCGTGGTGACAAGTGTCGACTCAGCACCCGCGTTGACACTTCCTTTCTTTTCTAAAGCTCCAACGCAATCACAGATGCCAGTTGCTGCACTGCTCCCTGAATACCACGTACTCTCCACTAGCGATACATCAGGAGCTTTTAGAAGTCGACTGCCTTACTCCGAGAGTAATCGGCCCCTTGATACGCAATCAGGCCCGTCAGTCCATTCTGTTGGGATTCTTTTTGACTCCTCATTGAGTCAAATTCAGCCAACTCCATCAGCGTTATCTGTGGAGAATTTGGCATCTAGTTCTGCGGTACTCACGCCAGATTCAGCCCCTCGAAGGCTTCCAGCTCTGTCACAGGTGGAGTTGCGTGACCCTGAGTTGGGTTCGTCAGAGGTCGTGTGGCCTTCTTCTCATGCAGCCGGTCTGTCAGGCAGTCAGTTGCTGGTTCATCCTGATGAGAGAGACTTGAGTGACGAGTGGCGTCCAGGGACTCAGTCCGACGTTGTCTTTGCATCGCTGCCAGCAGCTGTCATGTGGGCTTCTGAGCTCAGCCCGGCTCTGCTGCAGGAAGATATTGATAGAACGCAATATTTACACTCGGCTCCTTCGTCTGCCATTTCTTCTTTGTCTTCACATCCCGTCCTCTCAACTTGGAGTCCCCGTTCCCGTCACCTTGACAGCCTGTCGCTCACTTCCTCTTCAGAGGCTCCTGCTGCCACAGTGATGCAAGTTGCTGCCACAGTGATGCAAGTTGCTCGGGAGACAGAATGGATGTCGGGAGAGGAAACCGCATTGTCTTCCTCCCCTGATCCCCGAGCTGAGGAGCCTCTTCTCTTGGCTCAGACATCTTCATCTGGGTCACAAGATGTGAGCTCGGTTTTGGATGCAAGTGAGAAGCTAAACGTTGCTAACGTTGGGGGGCTGCAGCTGCTGCAATCATCCCACCTCCTGTCCTTTGCTCTGACTCCCCCTCTACGTCCACCCTCCACTTTGCCTTCTCTTTCCCTTGCAGCAACCGACACACCTGCTTTCCTTCAACTATCTCCCACCTATCCTGTCTCCTCCCTCGCCCTCTCATCTGACATCGCCCCTTCTCTCTCTTCCTTACTCCCCGGCTGGATGGCAGAGTCTGCCAGCATGGAAGAGGCCGAAATTGCCTCCTTGTTGCCCAGTTGGCCCACTGTTGGATTCCACCAGCCCACATTGA
>CM051705.1:766455-773955 GCA_028022725.1 Lycodopsis pacificus | reverse complement strand
GTCGGGCAGTGAGGGGCTCATGGGGGCCGGCCTGCAGGTCCACGAGGCCTCCACTGACGTCTCTTTCATAGGTTAGGGTCTACACCGCCTCAGATGTCTCATTCGTATCTCTTTGTCTCTTTGGGGGACATCGTCACACATGCTCGTTATCTTTTCTGTTTCTCTTCTTCTGACAGAAAACTGTCCGGAGGAGAATCCGCTCCACTACCGCTGGCCTGAGAGCCGACCCACCGTCACCCGGTACCTGCCCTGCTTCCCCAACAAGGACCAGAGCACCTCCAGGACCTGGTAACCCTCACACACACACACACACACTCTCACACACACTCTCACACACACTCACACTCTCTCACACTCTCACACACACACACACACACACACACTCACACACACACACACACTCACACACACACACACACACACACACACACTCACACACACACTCACTCACTCACTCACACACACACTCACACTCTCTCACACACACACACACACACACACACACTCACACACACACACTCACTCACTCACTCACTCACTCACACACACACACACCCCTTATGTTTGAAGTATATAAGTGAGTACTATAAGTGATGAATAAATAGTGCAGTAAAAAGTACAATCTCTCTCTCTGAGATGGAGCGAAGCAGAAAGTAACTTGAGTACAATACTTGAGTAAATGTACTCGGTTACTTTCCACCAGTGAGAAAGAGGTTGTGGGTTTGAATCCCTCCTTGGATCTTTGTTTTCATGTTGCTCCTCCTCTCTCTGTCTCAGTGTCATCGGTCCTCACGACCTCTCCTCCTATTGGTCGGCTGCAGACGTCAACAACTGCACCGACATCGACGCCATCGAGGTGTCTGCAGGTACGCTCAGCCGACAGCCAATCAGAGCCTCCGACTGAGGTTCAAACGCCGTTGATATGTAAATGCCTCACAGTGAAGACTCGTGAATAAGTGAATAAGTGAATAAGTGATGCATACAGTAATATCATCACAGGAAACACAGAGGAAGGTAGGAGGAGGAAGATTTGTTTTTTAATTTCTCTGTGTTTGCAGTTTGAGAATAAAGATGAAATATTAAGAATAATTTAGAAACGTTGAAAATAAAGACAGTATGTTGAGAGTAATGACGAAATATTTAAAATAAAGTAGAAATATGAAGAAAAAACTCACTTTGGAGAATGCATCGACTAATAAACTACCAGCATTACAGCATGCATTGAAGTATTGACTTCATTCTCATTTGTGTTCCTGATGTTCGTCACTTTGATTCGTCCAATGAAGGAACATCCCAGCAGCTGATTCTAAGAATATGATGAACGATGAGGTCATCGTTTCCATGGTTAAAGTATGATGATGACCATGAACACACTGAATCGTGTCTCTGTGCTTCTGTGTCTTCAGAGAACGCAGCTGAGGTGGCGGTGCAGCTCGCCGTCATCACCAACAACGAGCTGTCCGATGAGGAGGTGGGAGGAGTCGCTCTGCACCGACTTCCTGTGAGGAGGAGCTGAACTCTTCATCTTCTCCTCTTCTTCCTCCTCAGGTGGCTAAAGTGGTGACGAAGGTGAAGCAGCTGGTGAACGTGGCGAAGATCAACAGCACGCTGGCGTCCACCGTCGTCACCATCATCTCCAACGTGATGAGCAGCTCGGAGACGGCGCTCGCTGCCACCGCCGAGAAGTACGGTGCACTCTACTGTATACTCTACTGTACTCTACTCTACTGTACTCTACTCTACTGTATACTCTACTGTACTCTACTCTACTGTACTCTACTCTACTGTATACTCTACTGTACTCTACTGTACTCTACTCTACTGTACTCTACTCTACTGTACTCTACTGTATACTCTACTGTATACTCTACTGTACTATACTCTACTGTATACTCCACTGTACTCTACTCTACTGTACTCTACTCTACTGCATACTCTACTGTACTCTACTCTACTGTATACTCTACTGTACTCTACTCTACTCTACTGTATACTCTACTGTACTCTACTGTATACTCTACTGTACTATACTCTACTCTACTCTACTGTATACTCTACTGTACTGTACTCTACTGTACTCTACTCTACTGTACTATACTCTACTGTACTCTACTCTACTGTACTCTACTCTACTGTACTCTACTCTACTGTATACTCTACTGTACTCTACTGTACTCTACTCTACTGTACACTCTACTGTACTCTACTCTACTGTACTCTACTCTACTGTATACTCTACTCTACTCTACTCTACTGTATACTCTACTGTATACTCTACTGTACTATACTCTAATCTACTCTACTGTATACTCTACTGTACTCTACTGTATACTCTACTGTACTCTACTCTACTGTATACTCTACTCTACTCTACTCTACTCTACTGTATACTCTACTGTACTCTACTCTACTGTACACTCTAATGTACTCTACTCTACTGTATACTCTACTGTACTATACTCTACTGTATACTCTACTGTACTCTACTCTACTGTATACTCTACTGTACTCTACTCTACTGTACTCTACTCTACTGTATACTCTACTGTACTCTACTCTACTGTATACTCTACTGTACTATACTCTACTCTACTCTACTGTATACTCTACTGTACTCTACTGTATACTCTACTGTACTGTTCTCTACTGTATACTCTACTGTACTCTACTCTACTCTACTGTATACTCTACTCTACTCTACTCTACTGTATACTCTGCTGTACTCTACTCTACTGTACTCTACTCTACTGTATACTCTACTCTACTCTACTGTATACTCTACTGTACTCTACTCTACTGTATACTCTACTGTACTCTACTGTACTATACTGTATACTCTACTGTACTCTACTCTACTGTACACTCTAATGTACTCTACTCTACTGTATACTCTACTGTACTATACTCTACTGTATACTCTACTGTACTCTACTCTACTGTACTCTACTCTACTGTATACTCTACTGTACTCTACTGTACTATACTGTATACTCTACTGTACTCTACTCTACTGTACACTCTAATGTACTCTACTCTACTGTATACTCTACTGTACTATACTCTACTGTATACTCTACTGTACTCTACTCTACTGTATACTCTACTGTACTCTACTCTACTGTACTCTACTCTACTGTATACTCTACTGTACTCTACTCTACTGTATACTCTACTGTACTATACTCTACTCTACTCTACTGTATACTCTACTGTACTCTACTGTATACTCTACTGTACTGTTCTCTACTGTATACTCTACTGTACTCTACTCTACTCTACTGTATACTCTACTGTACTCTACTGTACTGTATACTCTACTCTACTCTACTCTACTGTATACTCTGCTGTACTCTACTCTACTGTACTCTACTCTACTGTATACTCTACTCTACTCTACTGTATACTCTACTGTACTCTACTCTACTGTATACTCTACTGTACTCTACTGTACTATACTGTATACTCTACTGTACTCTACTCTACTGTACACTCTAATGTACTGTATACTCTACTGTACTCTACTCTACTCTACTGTATACTCTACTGTACTCTACTCTACTGTACACTCTACTGTACTCTACTCTACTGTACTCTACTCTACTGTATACTCTACTGTACTCTACTCTACTGTATAATCTACTGTACTCTACTCTACTGTATACTCTACTGTACTCTACTCTACTCTACTGTATACTCTACTGTACTCTACTCTACTGTATAATCTACTGTACTCTACTCTACTGTATACTCTACTGTACTCTACTCTACTCTACTGTATACTCTACTGTACTCTACTGTATACTCTACTGTACTCTACTGTATACTCTACTGTACTCTACTCTACTCTACTGTATACTCTACTGTACTCTACTGTACTGTATACTCTACTGTATACTCTACTGTACTCTACTCTACTGTATACTCTACTGTACTCTACTCTACTGTATACTCTACTGTACTCTACTATACTGTATACTCTACTCCACTCTACTCTACTGTATACTCTACTGTACTCTACTCTACTGTACTCAACTGCACTCTACTCTACTGTATACTCTACTGTACTCTACTCTACTGTATACTCTACTGTACTATACTCTACTCTACTCTACTGTATACTCTACTGTACTCTACTCTACTGTATACTATACTGTACTCTACTCTACTGTATACTCTACTGTACTATACTCTACTCTACTCTACTGTATACTCTACTGTACTCTACTCTACTGTATACTCTACTGTACTCTACTCTACTGTATACTCTACTGTGCTCTACTCTACTCTACTGTATACTCTACTGTACTCTACTGTACTCTACTCTACTGTATACTCTACTGTACTCTACTCTACTGTATACTCTACTGTATACTCTACTGTACTCTACTCTACTGTATACTCTACTGTACTCTACTATACTGTATACTCTTCTCTACTCTACTCTACTGTATACTCTACTGTACTCTACTCTACTGTACTGAACTGTACTCTACTCTACTGTATACTCTACTGTACTCTACTCTACTTTATACTCTACTGTACTCTACTCTACTGTACTCTACTCTACTGTATACTCTACTCTACTCTACTGTATACTCTACTGTACTCTACTCTACTGTATACTCTACTGTACTCTACTGTACTATACTGTATACTCTACTGCACTCTACTCTACTGTACACTCTAATGTACTGTATACTCTACTGTACTCTACTCTACTCTACTGTATACTCTACTGTACTCTACTCTACTGTATACTCTACTGTACTATACTCTACTCTACTCTACTGTATACTCTACTGTACTATACTCTACTGTATACTCTACTGTACTATACTGTATACTCTACTCTACTGTATACTCTACTGTACTATACTGTATACTCTACTCTACTGTATACTCTACTCTACTGTATACTCTACTGTACTCTACTCTACTGTATACTCTACTGTACTCTACTGTATACTCTACTGTACTCTACTCTACTGTATACTCTACTGTACTCTACTCTACTGTACTCTACTCTACTGTATACTCTACTGTACTCTACTCTACTGTATACTCTACTGTACTCTACTCTACTGTACTATGCTGTATACTCTACTGTACTCTACTCTACTGTATACTCTACTGTACTCTACTCTACTGTACTATACTGTATACTCTACTCTACTCTACTGTATACTCTACTGTACTCTACTCTACTGTATACTCTACTCTATACTCTACTCTACTCTACTGTATACTCTACTGTACTCTACTGTACTATACTGTACACTCTACTGTACTGTATACTCTGCTGTACTCTACTCTACTGTACACTACTCTACTCCACTGTATACTCTACTGTACTCTACTGTATACTCTACTGTACTCTACTGTACTCTACTGTACTCTACTTTACTGTAGTCTACTGTACTCTACTGCACTTTTTCTTCAGATTCACTGTATCTCTATATTCACTCAAAGTCTTGGCTCCTCCCCCTCAGAGCTCTGAAGACAGTTGATGAGTTGGTTCAGAAGATCGAGTTCGAGGGTCCGTCCATCAGCATCACCTCCAGACACCTGGCAGTGGGGATCTCCACCCTCAACACCTCCGTGTTCAACGGGACGTCCTTCAGCGCCTTCATACCTGCAAACACCACCGACCCACAGGTAACCCCACCCACACACAGATAACTCCACCCACACACAGGTAACCCCACCCACACACAGGTAACTCCACCCACAGACACATAACTCCACCCACACACAGGTAACCCCACCCACACACAGGTAACCCCACCCACAGACACATAACTCCACCCACACACAGGTCACCCCACCCACACACAGGTAACCCCACCCACAGACACATAACTCCACCCAGACACAGGTAACCCCACCCACACACAGGTAACCCCACCCACAGACACATAACTCCACCCACACACAGGTAACCCCACCCACACACAGGTAACCCCACCCACAGACACATAACTCCACCCACACACAGGTAACCCCACCCACAGACACGTAACTCCACCCACACACAGGTAACCCCACCCACACACAGGCATGTCCACCCACACACAGGTAACTCCACCCACACACAGGTAACCCCACCCACAGACACATAACTCCACCCACACACAGGTAACCCCACCCACAGACACGTAACTCCACCCACACACAGGTAACCCCACCCACACACAGGCATGTCCACCCACACACAGGTAACTCCACCCACACACAGGTAACCCCACCCACACACAGGTAACACCACCCGCACACAGGTAACTCCACCCACACACAGGTAACCCCACCCACAGACACATAACTCCACCCAGACACAGGTAACCCCACCCACAGACACATAACTCCACCCACACACAGGTAACCCCACCCACACACAGGTAACACCACCCACACATAGGTAACCCCACCCACAGACACATAACTCCACCTGCACACAGGTAACCCCACCCACAGACACATAACTCCACCCACACACAGGTAACCCCACCCACACACAGGCATGTCCACCCACACACAGGTAACTCCACCCACACACAGGTAACCCCACACACACACAGGTATGTCCACCCACACACAGGTAACTCGACCCACATACAGGTAACTCCACCCACACACAGGTAACCCCACCCACACACAGGTAACCCCACCCACAGACACGTAACTCCACCCACACACAGGTAACCCCACCCACACACAGGCATGTCCACCCACACACAGGTAACCCCACCCACACACAGGTAACCCCACCCACAGACACGTAACTCCACCCACACACAGGTAACCCCACCCACACACAGGTATGTCAACCCACACACAGGTAACCCCACCCACAGACACATAACTCCACCCACACACAGGTAACTCCACCCACACACAGGTAACTCCACCCACACACAGGTAACCCCACCCACACACAGGCATGTCCACCCACACACAGGTAACCCCACCCACACACAGGTATGTCCACCCACCCACAGGTAACTCCACCCACAGACAGGTATCTCCACCCACAAACAGGTAGCCCCACCCACACACAGGTAACTCCACCCGCACACAGGTATCTCCACCCACAAACAGGTAACTCCACCCCCACACCGGTAACTCCACCCACTCATAGGTAACTCCACCCACACACAGGTAACTCCACCCACACACAGGTATCTCCACCCACAAACAGGTAACTCCACCCCCACACCGGTAACTCCACCCAATCATAGGTAACTCCACCCACAAACAGGTAACTCCACCCCCACACTGGTAACTCCACCCACTCATAGGTAACTCCACCCACAGACACGTAACTCCACACCCACTCACAGGTAACACATTCTCCCCCCCCCTCAGATTGATTTCCAGTCAGAGAGGACTCACCCTTTAGCTCAGGTGAGTCTTCCAGCGTCTCTGCTGTCCGGTGTGTCGCTGACTGAAGAAGACCGATCGTCTCTGTCCAGAATCAACTTCATGTTCTTCAGCAGCACGAAC
>CM051705.1:738955-756455 GCA_028022725.1 Lycodopsis pacificus | reverse complement strand
GGACACACACAGGTGAGACATGCAGGGACACACAGGTGAGACATGCAGGGACACACAGGTGAGACATGCAGGGACACACACAGGTGAGACATGCAGGGACACACAGGTGAGACATGCAGGGACACACACAGGTGAGACATGCAGGGACACACAGGTGAGACATGCAGGGACACACACAGGTGAGACATGCAGGGACACGCACAGGTGAGACATGCAGGGACACACAGGTGAGACATGCAGGGACACGCACAGGTGAGACATGCAGGGACACACAGGTGAGACATGCAGGGACACGCACAGGTGAGACATGCAGGGACACACACAGGTGAGACATGCAGGGACACACAGGTGAGACATGCAGGGACACACACAGGTGAGACATGCAGGGACACACAGGTGAGACATGCAGGGACACACACAGGTGAGACATGCAGGGACACACAGGTGAGACATGCAGGGACACACACAGGTGAGACATGCAGGGACACACAGGTGAGACATGCAGGGACACACACAGGTGAGACATGCAGGGACACACAGGTGAGACATGCAGGGACACGCACAGGTGAGACATGCAGGGACACACAGGTGAGACATGCAGGGACACACACAGGTGAGACATGCAGGGACACACAGGTGAGACATGCAGGGACACACACAGGTGAGACATGCAGGGACACACACAGGTGAGACATGCAGGGACACACAGGTGAGACATGCAGGGACACACAGGTGAGACATGCAGGGACACACACAGGTGAGACATGCAGGGACACACAGGTGAGACATGCAGGGACACACAGGTGAGACATGCAGGGACACACACAGGTGAGACATGCAGGGACACACAGGTGAGACATGCAGGGACACACAGGTGAGACATGCAGGGACACGCACAGGTGAGACACACACAGAGACACACACAGAGACAGGTGAGACATGCAGAGAGACAGGTGGGGTACACAGAGAGACACACACGGGTGAGAAATACATCATAATACATGATAATACATCATTATACATCATAATACATCATAATACATCAAAATACATCAAAATACCTGCTGTATATTCAGATACCACAATAGTGTTAAAGGCAACGATGGAGCTGATTATTGAGTACTGTCTCTTTAAATCACAGCTGACAGTAACGATGTAAACATGTCATATCTGCTGCCTGGTTGATGTCCGTGTGTCTACTCTGTGTCTGCTGTGTAGAAAGCTCTTCCATCCAATAGCGAGAGTGGAGGCCCGACGGAGGTAAAGCTTAAAGCTGATTGGCTGATTGACTTCCTGCTTCCGGCATCATGTGATCCGCTCTGTTTCCCAAAATGTGTTGGTGGTCAAAGCGGATCTGGAGGGTTTCAAATTCAGCTTTCAAACGTTTAATCAGACGATTCAAAAAAGAACTTTGCCGGCAGACATTTTGGGAAAGCAGCCACTGTGTGCTGTGATTGGCTGGTCACTGTGATGTCATACACGGTCACGCCGTCTTGTTCTCAAGCCTGAGGCACGCGGGGGGGAGGGACCCATTGACACACCACTAAAGCTACAACTCCGCCCACCCGGAGTGCCCCAGGGTGCCAAAACAAGCGCACCCAGCTAACGCCCGCCGTGTTTAAGTGTGTGAGCGGCTAACGCTGAGCGCGTGACTCATCCCATCATCTGCGTTCATCAGGAGTGAACAGCAAATGCTGAGGATGAACAAACGTGTCATTAAATCCTGTTTTAGATGAAGGAGATTAATAAACAGCTGAGATCATCTGAGCAAAGTAATGAAACCGATCCACCAATGTTTGAGATATTTTCTGTTTTTTCTTCCTCTTTCATTCATTCATTCATTTCATTGACGCTCGAGCTCATCCTAATGATTTGCATGCTTCTTCTTTTTGTTTGCTAAAATACATCTGCTCTGTAAATCACAAGTCTCTCTTCTCCTTTCAGAAAACATGAGAAACCAAGTAAAATAATAATAATAATAACAATAATAATAATAACAATAATATTCATTAATTATGAAGCCCCGTTATTTATGAAATAAAGATTTAAAACAAGAATGAAATAATCGTGGACTGAGGTATTTGGCCGTCGCCATCTCGTATTTTTGCAAACAGTGAACAGGAAGTGACCACATCTGGACTGAGGAGGAGTGATAAATATTATTAAACACAATCACTGGCTGCTTCAGTGACGTAGAGACGCCGTACACGTCTCTGGCAGAGACCTGTCAATCAGCGTGTAGCCCCGCCCTAAAGCATCCCCTGCTTTATGGTCTGTGTGACTCTAAATGGATCATAATTGAGGAGAAACTTTACGCAGGAGATCATACAAACCGTGTGGCGATGCGTTGGATTATTCTGTGTTTGTCGGTACGAGCGACCAGGTTTCACAGGACGATCGTTGATTCATAGAAAACGCTTTAAAGTCTGAATTGCGTTCGTAAGGAGTCGGTGCAAACAGTCTAAGAACGAGTGGATTTAAATGCGGGACGGTACTTTTACGAATGTGAGCTTGTCAGATTCAGCCCTGTTGTACCTCGTGAACACATCGTTCTCCTCTCTCTTTGTCTGTGCTCAGCGTCAGACCCTCATTGTACACTTTCCAGATGTTTGATGATTCCAGATGTCAGAGAGTCCATGACCCTCACTTCCCCCCTCAGCTGCCTTCTCTGTCCTAAAGTGCACTCTGGTGTATTTGAGGGGAAACACGGCACTAAAGCGGGAACAGAAACACCCCGGCCGTGTGCAGCCAGGATCAGGGTGAACAGGGCGAACAGGGCAGAGGAAGGCAGGAAGCAGGAAGCAGGAAGCAGGAAGCCGTGACCGCGGCCCACGCCAGCAGGATCTCTGATCACTCGTGTGGCTTCATGTTGCACAGGAGAGAAGCTCGTGAGTCATTGCTGCACTCCATTCCTCCGTTGATTGATTAGGCTCCGATAGCCGGGGCGGCAGCGAGCGGCGATGGAGCGGTTGGCTGGCCGGTGTGATTGGTAATCATATCCTGCTTCACACTAAACGCTGTGAGGCACCAGAGCAGCAGACGGACTCGGCTCATCCCTTCAGCCTGACTGCTTTGGCTCACTTTCTATAAGAAAGTCCAAACGTGTCAAACTCTGGTGTTGCTCCAAAACACATCGAAGACACGTGAAGAATCTAAAGCTGCAAACCTGAGCTGAGTCCACAGCTGGATGGACGTCTTCCACACGTCCTCACCGTAACAGCAGGGAGTCTCGAGGTACAGTGGCGTTGGGTTGAGATGTTAGAGGAGATGGAATAACGTTCGAGATAAGGTCAGATAGACGGAGGTCATTGTCCTCACAATAGATCTTGTGTGAGAGTCAGGCCGCTGTCATCACTTCCATGGATTTATCAGAGCATTCACACCATCAATAGGAATCAGCAGCGCGAGGCTCATGTGTCCAAATGTTGGGACACATGCAGGACATCTACTGATGGAGATAAGATGTGATGACAGCGTATGAGCAGCCAATGTGTGCATCAGTTCTTTTGAAGTAAATATTGATTCAATGTCCGCAGAATAATGACACCGTCAGTGTTTCCATTGGTTAAGTCTGGCTAATGCGCCAATTCATCGTTTGCCAACCGCCACTACACCTCGAAGAAGAAGAAGAAGGTTTGGCGTGCCTGTGTTGTTGTGTTAATGAGCGGCAGCGCTAAGGACCCGGATGTCGATGGAGGAAGTCAGTAGCCTGCCGGCCGTATGACAGATCTCAGTCTCGTTTCTTTCAATAAATCATGGCCGAAGCGTCGTCAGAATGATGGAGCGGTTTGTTTCTAAGCGCGCACGGCTCGTCCGGTTGTAATAATATTATGAGTGAGGAGCAGAGGAGCGACGCTATCGTTAGCATCGGTCCTAGGACGAGCTAACCTAGGACGGAGTCATCAGAGTAGTGTACAAAAAGTATTTCAATCGGCTCAGGCACCGAAAGGAAGCACCGGAATCTGTTCGAAATCTGAAATTGTCTACAGATTTGTACAATTACAAACTAGACATTTAGTTTTGTCTACACATCTTGAAAATGTCCCCGCAGTGGGACTAATACAGGATTATCTAATATCTTATATGTTATATCTAAAATCGTATATGTTATATATTATATCTAATATGTTATATGTTATATCTAATATGTTATATGTTATATCTAATATCTTATATGTTATATGTTATATGTTATATCTAATATCTTATATGTTATATGTTATATCTAATATGTTATATGTTATATCTAATATGTTATATGTTATATATAATATGTTATATATAATAGCTTATATGTTATATATAATATATTATATGTTATATCTAATATCTTATATGTTATATCTAATAGCTTATATGTTATATCTAATATCTTATATATTTACAGTTGTCTACACATTTATTAATCTCAATACACCATCAAATCTGAACACATTTACAGTTGTTTGGTCTGATAGTGGAGCACACACAGATAGTACACGAGCAGAGCGATGCGGTTTAACTTGCACCTCATCAAGTCGCGTAGTTATTGATCTTCCGTTCATTGACACCTGGTTCCAACATGAAGCCTTCAGACGTATTGTTACTGCTGTCTGAAACACATCAACGGTCTTCATCTGTGGATGGATCATCGTCATGACACTAAATTATGGGATGTTGGTCCCACAACATTCATGACTCAGCTATAAGTCTAATTCAAACCTGAAGAAGCTTTTAAGACATTTTCATTCAGTTACTTTTGTCTGGAGGTCATCGTGATGTTCTCTGGTGCCAGATATTACTGCACACACACACACACACACACACACACACACACACACACACACACACACACACACACACAGACACACACATATCTGATGACTGTGTCCCTGTTCTTTTCCCTTCATGCTCCCCGGATGCAGATAAAAGTTATTCCAACCAGACCAGCCCCAAGTGCGTGTCCTCGTGCTCTTCATCGTCGGAGGCGGAGCCCAACTCCTCTTCCTCCTCTTCCTCCATCCTCCCCGTCAGCCAGATGATCGACAAGGTGAGGGGCTACTGCTCCACGCGCTCCGACAACTTCTACAAGAACATCATCATGTCTGACAGCTTCGCCCACAGCACCAGGTTCTAGAGTTGTTCTAGAGCTTTGTTCTAGAAGGTGTTGTGACGTCATCCCAACCCGACTGTTAAAGGTTCCAAATATGAAGCATAACACTGGAACCTGGCCCCGCTGTTCTGGAGCTGCTCACCATGATATTTAATGCTTTGCTTTTGTTCTGGAACTGCCACCCAAGAACCTAGAACCTTTTGTGTTCCTGGAGAACTCCTGAACCCTCTAGAACCCTCTGGTTCTAGTTCTGGATCCTCCCCAGGTCTTCTAGATCTCTGTCCCAGCCTCAGCCAGAAATGTGTTCAGAATTCAAACGCAAATTTAACTTTCCGCACAAAGTCAATGTAACACGATGCGTAGACGCAAAGAAGTTGAATTAGCTCCACTCACGTCCTGACGGTGTTGAATCTCTGAAACGCTTGTGTATGAATGTACGAGTATGAACCACAGACTGTCTGTGGCTCAAACAGCAACACTGACGTATTCACGCCTAGATGATGGAGCAGCTACAATGTTAGCTTAGCATAGCACCGATCGATCCACTCTGATCCAGATCTAACAGTTGTTTTCTCGTCCTCTTGCAGACCGACCTGACAAAACATGAATTCAGACTTTTTACAAATCACTATGTAATTATTTCAGCTTCTTTCGATCGTCTGCTAATCAAGAGAAAATCTGCAAAATGTTCAAAAGGAAATCTGAACTTGCTGCAACCGACTGCTAAAAACCCGGAGCCCATTACCCCATAATCGTGGACCAGGTCCCACGATTACCCCATAATCGTGGACCAGGTCCCACGATTACCCCATAATCTTGGACCAGGTCCCACGATTACCCCATAATCTTGGACCAGGTCCCACGATTACCCCATAATCGTGGACCAGGTCCCACGATTACCCCATAATCTTGGACCAGGTCCCACGATTACCCCATAATCGTGGACCAGGTCCCACATCCTGGTTCCACGTCCCCGGGTCTCCTGGTGCATGGGTATGTGTGTGTGTGAGAGCTCCGCAGTGGTCAGAGAACGGTGATGTGATTCTACTGTATCAAACCAAATTATTACAGGATCGGACCTGGCTGCCAGGATGGACAGTGAAGAGGAAATGAAGGGGGGGGGGGGCAGAGAGGGGAGAAAGTTGTGGTAGAAATAAATAACTGTAGGTTTTGGTGTTTTTTTTAGACTGTGATGTTTGTTCATGATGTTCGTTTGTGCATGTGTGTGTGTGTGGAGCCATATCCCATGTAAATATCTCTTCTATGTGCCTTGTTCTATGTTGTCATCATGTATCCGGGCGGTTGCTGATGTTCGTGCCTTCACGGGGTTCTGGAAGGTTCCTCGGCACCGAACATACAAACACACAAACATACAGCTCACCGTCACGCAGGCGGAGAGGCAGAAGCGCTGCGACGGACGAAGCACAGAAGAAGAGTTCGTCTTCATCGTGTGAGCTGCAGACCAGTTGTTTCTCAAACCAAAGAACAACATATTTACGTCATGATGTCATCTACACTATCGTAAAAAACAAAGACCAAATGCCAAAGCACATTGTCACATATTATTTTGAATTATTGGAAATATGTTGACTCTGAAAATGTCCTCAAACTTTAAAAGTGTCCAAACAAATGTTGACAAACCGGTGTTTCAAAAATCACAACAATATTTAGCCCGTCTGTTGAGCCGAGCTCACCGCTGAGGCTCCGCCCCCGGTGCACGGCAGCCAAGGTTTAGCAATCATAGACGTCTCATCTATGATTGAGGATTCTTGTTTATGCTTGAATATGATTTTTTTTCCAACAGCTTTGTTTTTAAAACAAGTAGCGACAATCTTTCAATGAGAAACATTCAGCGTGATATTATATTCTCTCTTTAAATGGTGCGTTTGTCCACAGTACTGAAGAGCCCTGTTCCCATGTGGTGTCCAGCCGTGCACATAGTTTTGGGTTTTATTCATCTGTGTTTTGAGAACTCCACCCAAACACAACGGAGGGAGATCGAATTCCACTTCTGGGGCTTTAATAATCTGAAAAATGGCAACAAAACTCACCACAAACAATTTCCTGAATACTTTGAATAATCTACAGAATCTAGTTCACACTGGAATCTGCTGACAGCGAGATCTTTGGATTATTCTGAGAAATCGTGTTTTTATTATCGTAGCACCACAAGTGAAATGTTTCCGTTGAATGTGAGGAATCAGAGATGTCAGCAGAGAGAATGTCTTCTGCACGGCTCGACACCACAAGCAGTGAGGAAATGTTCTAAAGCAACAGGCCCATCCAGGAGCTGCTTTATTCCATAATCACACAGTTATTTATCAAATATTACAAAAGCTTGAGTCATCGGGCACGTCCCCATTATTCCACCACTTTGTGCTGCCGTGAAAGTCAACACTTGAACTTCAAACCAGCCTGTGAACAAGACCTGACGCGTGATTGATCTCTTATCTTTAATGAAGCCAGACAGCGTCTCCTAAAAATGAATTCTGTTTCAAACTGTTTCAATCTGCGATAAATCCATTTCCCTTGGAACCTTGAGAGAAAGCAGTTTAGTTCTATGGGACCGTGATCTCTTCAAAGACAGGAGAGTTCCTGAACATCTGCTGTTACGAGTCACAGAGAGTTTCTTCATGTAGCACATCCAGTCGTCAGCGTAGAGATTTATAAGCGTCACTGTTACTGTGAGCTGCAGTAGAACACGTTCTGTTTGTCTTGTTACTTTCTCTCTGGAGAACCGTTTGACTGCCTTGTTTAAAACTTATAATTTAACTTCAAACTTGGCATATTAAATATATTTACAGAACAGTTTGTTTGTTTTTTACCCTTTAATTAGAATGAATGGAGGACACCAAACAACTTAATTCAACTTTTTTGGGGGACAATATTTACCTAAATATACCTAATATTCATTTTTAAAAGACCAACAGCTCACTGTTGCACTCTGTGTATAAGGCAGTGTTCATATATACGATACATCATCCAGTTTCATGTTCAATAAAAGAGAACAAAGGAATGATGTGTCCTTTTCGATCATTCTAAAATGTGGCGATTTGTCATTTTTAGGCTCGTTTTCCTCCAAACATGAATGAATCATTTCAGAAGTTAAGTGGAGAGAGGATCAACTCAGCACGGCTTTAAGATGTTCTGATGAAAAGGTTGTTTTTAAGAAGGAAAGAAAAAGAGAAAAAGAGTTCATCAAGTCTTTATTCTTCTTTGTCTTTTCTTTGTGCTACACTTTAATTTATTTTCTGGATGTACAGTGTCTCAGCTCCTGTTTTAGTCCAGACGCTCATCCGGCCTGAAAGGTGAAGCTCAGAGATCCTTTTAGGAATCTTAGGATTTCGGATGACTCATCGAGTGCTGGCTACCCGGACCTCCGTCGTCCCCGGGGAGCCAGCGGTGTTCACCACCAGAGCCTCGTTGTGGAGCGGAGCTGTATCACACAGTCCTCAGACACAACGTGGACGACCAGATGAGGCGTGTTTGGCAGGTTTCAGCTTGGTTCTGCTGACCGTCACTGACCCGGGGTCAGCCCGAGGGTGACTGTTATGACTCGTGTCTAATGGCACACGTGTTGACGTGTTGACGTGTTGACGTGTTGACGTGTTAATGTTGCCTCCAGGATCTCTATGCAGACGGACGCGTGAAGGGAAATCAGCCAAAGATAAACCCAACTCTTCTTCCCCAGTGAGACGCTTCACATCTGCTGTTGGTTTTGTGTTGTTGATTTCTGATGATATTAATTGATCTTGGCTTTTACTGTTGTTTCGTATTTATATGATATATGATGTTGTTTTGGTTTGTCAGTGAAGTTCACTTCAGCATTAAAGGGGATTATAAGTTGTCATTGAGTGTTGTCATTGAGTGCTTGGTGGACGGTTGAGCTTCGCTGGAGAATGAAACCTGAATCTGTGATCCACACATTCAACTCTCGAAACGTGAAACACTGTTTTAGGAAATATCAACTTGTTGGATTTAAAATGAATCCAAAGGAAAAGCCTATGGACATAACAACTGTAGGAGAGAAGTTCACTACGACTCCCAGGGTGCATCAGTGACAAACATCCAATCACAGAGCTCCAGGTTCACTTGTGTCCAGATTTTAGATCCGTTTCGCGAGAATTCAGTAAATATGGAAACGCGTTGAAGCAATGTGACTCAGCTCTGAGTCACACCACAGCAACAGCAGCTGAGGCTCATGGGTATTGTAGTACTTCAGCTTTAAAATTCTGATAAATAATCTCGTTGACCAGAATTGATCTATTTTTAAAATGTTAAGAGACGGAGCCCTTCCTGTACCTTCTGGAAGCTCGTTGGTTTTACAGCAAGAGATTTTTATTTTGTATTTTTCAGAGAAACATTATGGAAATAATCATATTTATTATAAAAAACATGGATGAAGCTCGTCTGTGACATCATATATTCTGCGAACAAGCTTATAGACGTCGATAATAAATATATAAATAAATAAAGTCAAATTAAAATGAGATATATATTTTTACTTTTTTATTTTTAATATTAATATTCTTTTAAGCCACAAAACATATCAGCTTTTTTACTGTGAAAGTAAGACTGGAAGAAGTACTCAACAGTGTAGAAGTACTCAACAGTGTAGAAGTACTCCAAGTGTACCAACAGTCTGTTGTGATGCATTAACGTGTATCTGATTTGATGTTCACATATATATTATTATATATTACTTTATTTACTGCTGGGACTTATTTATTCTTACGAGTCTTCATGAATTCATTCATGCATTGAGATTGAGGAGTATAAGTATAAATACTCAAGTTAAGAACAAGTATTTCAGAATTGTACTACATTGCCCTTGGGGATGTATTCCTCGATGTGGATGTTGTGACGTTGTTGCTCTTTCTATATAAAGCTCGTTGTTCAAGGATTCGGGGATAATTCATTGTCATTATTCAGCAACATGCACAACAACATGCAGCGTGAGCTCAACATGACAAACGAAACCAACACAAACAGTAAAAACACATCAGGTGTCCGTCCACCAAGCGCCAGAGAGTCTAAAGGTTCCAAAGGTTTGAAACGAAAAGTTCAAACACATTCTGCGCTCAGGCCTCTTCTCCCTGTAGCTTGTGGAGGGAGACGCTCCTCTGCCAACGATTGGTCTGAAGCCACATGACCACATGACCAAATACCAACACACCTTTGCAGCTGTGCCATTGGCTGGTATGTGTGTGGCTGTGAATGATTGGCTGTGCGTTATGCTTCCTGTTTAAGATGTTTCACGGTGACCCTGATGAAGGCCACATGTTGAAAGGCCTCGCTAGAGTTCCTCCATATTCTACAAGTGCTTCTGGAGTCAGTGACTAACCAGGTGCAGCTGAGCAGACAGGTGAACAAAGAACTGTCAGAGGGTGAGCAGGGAGTAAGGTAGGAGGTGAGATCACAGGAGGAGGGATGGAAGTGGAGGACGCAGAAGAAGAAGAAGAAACCCCATGAGAGTAAGTACAAGCCGCCTAAAGCACCTGTGAAGAGACATTTCGACTGTTTCTACTTCCTGCCGTCCGTGGTTTTAAATGTCCGAACACGTCTGAGTGCATCATCATCTTTACATCACCATCACCCAGTGAAGCTGCTGCTGCTTGCCGTACATTATTCCCAGACGTTCCTAGAACGGCAGCAGCACCCTGGTGCCATAGTGACGTACCGAGGGAACAACGTTCGGATCGTTTTCTTGTTCATTTTAATGTGTAGTTGGTAGAAATCTGGGTTTTCTTTATGAATATTTATTTTGTACACATGTTAAAACATTTTATAGCTTTCAGGAATGACGGAAAACTATGACTGCACGTTATATCGAGTGCTGCAGGAACAGCGATGAGTCATTGTTACACTTCCTGTTCTCTCCTCTAGAAGTTAGTGTATTGAAGATAACTTCTATTATCCTGAAATTAAAATAAGAGCAGCGTTGTCAGACCTATTTTATTTTAATACAAATAATTTGGCTGCTTCAACAATTACAGATGCAGATTCTGGACACTACGTCAAACCGTCATTCAGGACGAAACAAGACGAATCAAAAGACGGATCCCTCGTGGTCCGGTTGTAATTCCAAAATCATATTTAAAAATCTCTTTTCTTTGAAAGAGTCAGCTGCTGAGCACAATCTTTGGTTTCAAAAGAAAATCTATTTCAGAAAGTTTCTGTGACAGATGTGATGTGTCGGCATTCTTAGGACGGCGCTGTAGTTTTGGTTCAGCTGCTCCACGATCACATCTGTATTCTGAAACAGAAATGAAAAACAGAAAAGATTTTGGAGGTGGGGGGGGGGGGGGGGTCCTCTCCATCACTCGTGACCTTTCCCCTCCATATGTCCCTCTGCTCCGCATCCAGTTTCAACATCTCCTCTCCAGCTTTTCTTTCCTGCTCAGGAAACGATCGGTGCTCAAGATAAATGTTGGAAATATTAATATACATCCTGTTTCCTAATCAGTTGCACTGTGACTGAGCATCATGAACACGTTCTCCCTCCGTGAAGGGAAACTCTCTCTCTCTTCTCTCTCTTCTCTCTCTTCTTTTCCCTAAAGAATGGGAACTTCAAAAGAGGAAAGTGGAAGGTCAATGACGTAAAGAGCGCATTACATCCTCGACGTCCTCGACGTCCTCGAGAACGTGTCGCATCGGTCGTTAGGAGCGGGTCAGCCCTTACTCTGTTGACATTTATTTAATTTTATTAAAAGTCTTCTATTTGCTCCTTCCATCTCACCCAGAACTTCTCTGCTTTGGTCTCACCCGTCTCCACTCTCCCACTTTCTTATCCGATCAGAAGAAGACGAGTAACGCCGGCTTCATTGTGACGCTCCAGCAGGAGGACCACATGTGTGTGTTCACTGGACGTCAGGCCAGAATACGTACTGCACATAATGAACAGCAGGCCTCCTCTCAATCTGCAACAATGCAGCCCGTGCTGTCTCCTCCGTCCTCCGTCCTCCGTCCTCCGTCCTCCCCTCACATCACATGTCCTTCACTCTCCTCTAATGCTGATGGAACGCACACGGCCATCAGCACAATGCATTCAGTTATCTGTTCAGAGTTTAAGTTTAAAACAGCGTCCCGATCTGCCTTCTCATAAAACAGTGATGAAGGGAGGGAGGAGGGAGGAGGTTGACCACACATCAGACCTCATAAACCCGAATATACCGTCAGTATAACGTGTGGTCGGAAGGAAGGGGAGAGGAGGAGGAGGGAGGGAGGGAGGAAGGAGGGGAGGAGGGAGGGAGGGAGGGTCACACATAATGCAGAGGTCGTTCGGGTAAACACTCCTCAGATTAAATTAAAGTGGAAGTAACTTTTTCTCTTCAGTCCAAGAAGATGAAGAACTCAGGTCAGTCGTATTAAAGTGTTGAGACGTTATTTAGAACCGAACTTTCATTCATATCTGCTTTTAGTCATATTTTATTAGAAATGGCCGGAGACACTCAGCAGGCCTTTTTTAATGGATCAACAAAAGAAATCAAAATCTGGCCCATTGTTGACTGAACGTCACTGTTTTTCTTTATTTAACTTCTTTCCCTTCTTCACTCAACTCTACTGTTCATTTACTCAACTCTACTGTTTCTTTACTCAACTCTACTGTTTCTTTACTCAACTCTACTGTTTCTTTACTCCAGTTTATAGTTGTTACTGTAAGTACTGTGCACCTCCACTGAACTTTACTCGTGGCCTTCGGGCCGCTGCTCTCACGTCTGATCTGTGTCATGAGTTCTACTTCCCTCATTCACTCGGCCTCATGGAGGCCGCGAGCAGAGCAGTGGTGAAGTGGGCGGGGGGGAACGGGGGTTATATGGAACACACCTGCCGTTATACACTCTTTAGAATCGGACGAAAGCGTCTTTGGCACTTGATAATTCGCTGCATTAGTTTCTGACAGAGAGACGTTTGTATCATACAGAGACGTCTGGAGGTACGTGGACAGGAAGGGGATGGAAACTCTCATCCAAATGTGAAATGTAGTACAGTAAAAGTACAGTATGTAGCTCTGAGATGTAGTACAACGTAGTACAATATCTACCCCTGAGAAGCTCTGAGGGTGTAATATGTGTATATATATATATATATATATATATATGCTTCACTTACTGAGGGGAGCTGAGGCGGTTTGGGTTCAGGACTCCTGTGGTTGGGGGTTGGGGGTTGAGGGTTGAGGGTTTAGGTGGGTGTTTGGTATTCAGAGGGACCAGCACCAGAAGCGTCTGCTGCCGGCCTCAGACTGTCAGATGTGGTGTGTTCTCCAGCAGAATACCCACCGTGATTGAAATGCAGCAGCAACAAAGCGAAAGAAAAACACTTCCTGGATCGAAGCCGCCTCTCTTAGACACTTAGAGGTAATTATACGAGCCAGACGACCACGGCTCTGTTCCTGAACAGAGCCGCGCATGTTTGTGAGAATCTGTGTTTCCAATTATTCAAATGTGAAGACGGGATCTTCAGTAGCAGAAGACCAAAGTCAGGCCATCCTTAGAGAGATCACTGTAGTCCATGCAGACTACTCAGAGTGTCAGCAGTGTTTCATCTCCCTGACGGGTTGACGGTTCTACAGGTGAGACAGGAGAAAAGTAGTCACATATTTTACTGCTTTATAAAAAGTTCTTGACGTACTTAAAGTGAAAGTACACGTTGGTGGACGATGTGGAGACCTGGGAGGGGCATCGAAGGCTGAAAAGAAACAACGCTGTTCTCTTTCAAGTTGGTTTGAAATGATGTGACGCACTGAATTTGATGTATTTACTGTTTTATCAGATGAAAAATTGGACAAGAATTAGCAGCTAGCGCACCAAGTGGTCAACGTCTCGAGAAGGCTGTTCAGTTTAGAGATGTTCTGAAACCCACTTTTTACTTCCTGAGTCAAACACCTGAACTTACGTACCGGTCGATATCGAGTACCGATGCGAAACACAAAACGTTAAGCAGGTTATAATTCTACTATGACAACTACTTTACGTATTTTAGATTTATTTGTAAAATCTTAATCTCTTAAGTGACTGAAGCTACTTGTTGTTACTTCCAATCTCTGGAGAAAAAGGCGTCACACGGACGGAAAAAGTAGAAATGAAATGAAACAAGATCCGGAGGTCTACTGCTGACTTTCAGGGTCCCTGATGGATGAGGACACGCTGACTTTCAGGTTGATTTGTCTCTTTTTCAGATCCAGCATCTTGAGGCGCGTTTCATAACGTCTGCAGCCTGAATCACCATGTTACCGTGATACAGGAACTAAAGGGTGTTTGTACGAGAAGATGTGAAAGATTGTGAATTAATATCGCACATTTTTCCTTCTTTTCTTTATTTTCATGGTTATTTTCACCCCCCCCCCCCCCTCACAGGAATGTTGATCCGGCCTTTGACTGCTAGGCATGAACTATGAGGTGGATTTGCAGAACTATGTGGTTTTCATAGTCCAATCAGGACATCGTGTTCATGGGAGCCACAAACGTCTGTCTGGCTGCTTCCTGAGGCAAAGATGATGTAAATTGGTTTAATTTTGATTTCCATCCGCATTCTCTCTTCATCTTTTAATTACAAACAAAGAAAAGAGATTTGGTGTGCTTCATGCGAACCCTGAAGTTAATACATCACATTAGGGTCAGGGTGGGAAAATGTAAAAGTGTGGATAATAACGGATGGTAGAGAATTCTTTTCTGCTGCTTTTAGAAAGCAGGATCCAATTAGCAGTTCTGTCGTCCTGCCATCGTACCGTCCCGTCATACTAATGTACCATCCCGCCATCTAAACCATCCCTCCATCGTACCATCCCGCCATCTAAACCATCCCTCCATCGTACCATCCCTCCATCTAAACCATCCCGCCATCTAAACCATCCCTCCATTGTACCATCCCGCCATCTAAACCATCCCGCCATCTAAACCATCCCTCCATCTAAACCATCCCTCCATCGTACCATCCCGCCATCTAAACCATCCCTCCATCTAAACCATCCCGCCATCTAAACCATCCCTCCATCGTACCATCCCTCCATCTAAACCATCCCGCCATCTAAACCATCCCTCCATTGTACCATCCCGCCATCTAAACCATCCCGCCATCTAAACCATCCCTCCATCTAAACCATCCCTCCATCGTACCATCCCGCCATCTAAACCATCCCGCCATCTAAACCATCCCGCCATCTAAACCATCCCTCCATCGTACCGTCGTGTGTGGAACATTGACTGTTTTAGCGAACGCACTCGTCAGGATCAAAAATGTTGGCGTAAAGAAAAAGTTAAATGTTGACGTTTAGTCTTTTCTTTGCTTTTCGTCGAAACAAGTGAGGTCGTCTATCGAGCTACGTTTATTAAAGGTTTGGTTGTGTAATAACAAGTTTAACAAAGAGCAGGTGGGAGAATCAAACAGGACTTTCACCCTGGAAACCGCTGTTCTTGTCCCAGAACTAAACGCTTGTTGTGTAACATTATGTCAGAAAGTTGTTACGTTGTTTGGTTATTATGTTAACATGACGCGTGATCTTTCTCTGACTAACTTGTTTTGTTGCCTAAAGCTGATCGTTTCACATCGTAACCACATTTCGTTGTTTATGAAACGTGTTTATGAAACGTGTTTATGAAACGTATTTATAAAACGTGTTTGTGAAACGTGTTCGTGAAACGTGTTCGTGAAACGTGTTTGTGAAACGTGTTCGTGAAACGTGTTACTGAAACGTGTTTGTGAAACGTGTTCGTGAAACGTGCTTATGAAACGTGTTACTGAAACGTGTTTATGAAACGTGTTTATGAAACGTGTTCATGAAACGTGTTTATGAAACGTGTTCATGAAACGTGTTCATGAAACGTGCTTATGAAACGTGTTACTGAAACGTGTTTGTGAAACGTGCTCGTGAAACGTGCTCGTGAAACGTGCTCGTGAAACGTGTTCGTGAAACGTGTTTGTGAAACGTGTTCATGAAACGTGTTCATGAAACGTGCTTATGAAACGTGTTACTGAAACGTGTTCGTGAAAAGTGTTCGTGAAACGTGCTCGTGAAACGTGTTCGTGAAACGTGTTACTGAAACGTGTTCGTGAAACGTGTTCGTGAAACGTGCTCGTGAAACGTGTTACTGAAACGTGTTTGTGAAACGTGTTACTGAAACGTGTTCGTGAAACGTGTTCGTGAAACGTGTTACTGAAACGTGTTCGTGAAACGTGTTCGTGAAACGTGTTACTGAAACGTGTTCGTGAAACGTGTTCGTGAAACGTGTTCGTGAAACGTGTTACTGAAACGTGTTACTGAAACGTGTTTGTGAAACGTGTTTGTGAAACGTGTTTGTGAAACGTTTCTCCTGTTGACCGGGTTGTAACTCACACACACGTTGTTGTTAAAGTGGGCTGTGCTGTCGGTTCACCATATATAGAGAAAAGTTATTATTCGGTCTGTTGGGATATTTTGCCCGTCCAACGGACATCAACACATTGTACAGTTGATTCATGTTTTTCATTATTTCTCTTTTAATGTTTTATATTTTTATTTTCTTCCTCTCACTTTCATGACTCTCTCTCTCTCTCTCTCTCTCTCTCTCTCTTCCTCTTCTTACTGCCCCCCCCGTCTCTCCTCCTCCTCTATAATTGCGCTCTACCTCGGGGGCAATGGCAGCGACAGGCTGTTGTTTTCAGCTTCCCTCTGCTCTCTAATTATCTGATGTGAAGTCAGACAGCCGGCTAAATGACATGCAGACACTCGCACAAACATTATTTCCTCCTGAACGAGATGAAGTCTCCTTCACTTCTCTTCAGCAGAATACAAAGTGTGCGTTGTTCTGTACGACTCCACCAAATGATTCCATGAGTGAGATTCCTGAAGTGTTGATCGAAAGTGTAGCACAAGGACAAATATTATCATATTTAATACAAAATAATACACATTGTCATGTTGTGACATGGCATGATTAAGTAAAGAGTCAGGATATGGTTAGCTTAGCTTAGCATGAAGACTAGCCGTAGATGGAAACAGCTCGCCTCACTTTGTCACACCTACCAGCAGCTCTGGAGCTCCATAATGATCACGTATCACGTTAATTATAACCCATAAACCAGCCGTCAGCTGGCTGGGTTTGTAACATATCTGTCTCCGGTCAGGACGTGGAACGGTATGCCGACCGCCTTCTCTCGGAGTTTCATCTGACCATAACTCAAGCAGACTTTATTTAACGTAACCACAATCGAATCAAACCATGTCGTGGTTGCCGTGTGCAGAACCGGGTTTTTGCAGAAGTGTTGACCTGATGGGCGACATCGTGGGATGAGCGTCGATGTTTTCACTGTCCGTCTCAGAAGACGACACAAATGTTCCTCGTCCAGCTTCTCATCTCTCTGAACAAAAACAAATCCGTGTTCCCCCGACATGGCGACCCGGTTCCGTTTGAAGGAATTTGTTTTGAGTTT
>CM051705.1:703955-733955 GCA_028022725.1 Lycodopsis pacificus | reverse complement strand
TGTCCAATTACTCGTCAAAATATCTCCAATTAATTTAACAGTGAGGCATGAACAGTGCAGCTTCAATATCTTAATTATGACACACATTTCCAAATACTAGTGAAATGTATACATGTGTGTGTATATGTGTATGTGTGTATATATATATATATATATATATATATATATATATATATATATATATATATAATGTGTGTGTGTGTGTGTGTGTGTGTGTGTATGTGTATATATATATATATATAATGTGTGTGTGTATATGTATGTGTGTATATGTATGTATATTTATAAACATGTCCTGATACAACGATTTCTATGATATCTTACGAAACGTTACTCAGAGTTTTGCTGCTAAAGTCCAGCAACACGTGTTAATTTCTGCTCCCTACATGAATACAGTCTTTTCAAAATGAACCTCAGTCTTCACAGGAAACAACTTAGTTAAGTTTAGTCAACAAAAACGACTTAGTTGGGTTTAGTTAAAGACCGTTGTTTGGGTTGAAATAACTTCTGAGGTGCGGTTCTGTTTGTTGAAGCCCGTTCACCTCCCGGCCTCCCTGTTTGGGTTTTTGCTGTCTTCATACTTCCTCCTTCATTCGCTTGAATAAATACAACATTATTTTAAAGGTGGTGCTGTGAACCCGGGAGGACACTGGAGTTTTACCAGCGACTTTCAAGACCGGTTTTTATTATTTAAAGGCGTAAATATTACATCCTACTTCAAGAAATCGAACCAAGCTCATCTATTTTGTTCTATTACCATCTTCTTCAATTATTACAGCAAAAAAGTCAGTTTTTCTTCTTTTTGAAGTGCATTTCTTCCAGCGTCTCATCATTATGAGCGTTTGTCCGTTTAACCCTGAAGCAGCAGAGCTGTGGAGGTCAGATCTGGTTCCCACAATGCAGCGGGTTCCTCAGGGATTGCTGATGGAGAGGAGAGGTCTTACTCCCTTCAGCGCCGCAAAGATCTTTCCAGGATTCAAACTGCAGACCTTTGGGCTTAAAAAGCTCCATTTTAAGGGCCGACCGTTTACATTGGCTGCCTCGTCCCTCTGCACCTTATTAGCTCCCTGGAACCTGGAGTCCACCGAGGTTAGAACAACACCATGTACGTGAACCGCTGGCCGTGTGTCTGAGCTCCTGACTGTCTGCTGAAACTGCCCACGCGATGCCGCCGCATACCTTCGGTAACACAACAGGTTCGTGTGCTTCGATGAGGCTGAAGGAAGCAAATGTTTTCTGGGAGGCGTCTACCTGAAGAAGCGAATACTGCCAGTCCAAGCAGCCCGCGGATTACGCGCCTGATCCGCCGGGATATTGTCAGACCCTGTGGAGCCTGTGGGCTTTTTCATAACTGGGCGAGAGGTTGAACTTCGGTTTGGCAGCTTCCAACAATCCACGAGCCTGAACAAGGGTTCGGCTCTGACCACATTTAGTTATTTTTTGTTGTTTTTCAGGAGCCACAGATGCCAACTAACGCAGAAGTTGCATGAATACATGAATACATGAATACATGAATACATGAGCACATGAGCACAATGTATGTGAGCTTGTACCAGCACTCACAGAATACATCAATGATGAGAATGCATCGCTTTGAGAAGCTGCCTGGAGGACTGAACGGGTGAAAAAAAGGGAAAAGTCTTCCGTAAATGTCTTCAGTGTGATTCGTTGCCTTTAGCAAGGAAACAATAACAGAGTGATGTCACACTGGCTCCCAAGAACACGTTGTATGGACGATGCGTCATGTGACATCGAGCGTCAGTCACCACGCAGCCCCACCGCTCACAAAGCTCCGAGACGCACCTGTTGTTGAAGCGGCTTCACCTGTTGTTGTGAAGCGGCTTCACCTGTTGTTGTTGTTGAAGCGGCTTCACCTGTTGTTGTGAAGCGGCTTCACCTGTTGTTGTGAAGCGGCTTCACCTGTTGTTGTTGAAGCGGCTTCACCTGTTGTTGTTGAAGCGGCTTCACCTGTTGTTGTGAAGCGGCTTCACCTGTTGTTGTGAAGCGGCTTCACCTGTTGTTGTGAAGCGGCTTCACCTGTTGTTGTGAAGCGGCTTCACCTGTTGTTGTTGAAGCGGCTTCACCT
The DNA here is from genome assembly GCA_028022725.1 of Lycodopsis pacificus. Classification (NCBI taxonomy): domain Eukaryota; kingdom Metazoa; phylum Chordata; class Actinopteri; order Perciformes; family Zoarcidae; genus Lycodopsis; species Lycodopsis pacificus. The sequence continues at coordinate 731,869 of CM051705.1, read as the reverse complement.
GTTGTTGTGAAGCGGCTTCACCTGTTGTTGTGAGGCGGCTTCACCTGTTGTTGTGAGGCGGCTTCACCTGTTGTTGTTGAAGCGGCTTCACCTGTTGTTGTGAAGCGGCTTCACCTGTTGTTGTGAAGCGGCTTCACCTGTTGTTGTTGTGAAGCGGCTTCACCTGTTGTTGTTGTGAAGCGGCTTCACCTGTTGTTGTTGTGAAGCGGCTTCACCTGTTGTTGTTGTGAAGCGGCTTCACCTGTTGTTGTTGAAGCGGCTTCACCTGTTGTTGTGAAGCGGCTTCACCTGTTGTTGTGAGGCGGCTTCACCTGTTGTTGTGAGGCGGCTTCACCTGTTGTTGTGAGGCGGCTTCACCTGTTGTTGTTGAAGCGGCTTCACCTGTTGTTGTGAAGCGGCTTCACCTGTTGTTGTGAAGCGGCTTCACCTGTTGTTGTTGTTGAGGCGGCTTCACCTGTTGTTGTGAGGCGGCTTCACCTGTTGTTGTGAAGCGGCTTCACCTGTTGTTGTGAAGCGGCTTCACCTGTGTGATCAGGCAGCTGCTGTCTGATGAAGAACACGATGATGATGATGAAGATGAGAGAATAACGGAGCTACTGTTCAACATGAGGTTTCTCTTTGTTTTCCCCCTAACGGTTCAGAGGAGGATGATGATGATGATGATGATGATGATGATGATGAAAGCTAGAGAGGTCACGGGTCATGAAATGATTTTTCGGTATTTGCTCTGCAGGAGAACGGTGTGTTCACCTCTAGGCTGGGAGTGAGTCGCCCTCAAGGAGGGAGTTAAAGTGGTTCAAGATCTGATCAGGATCCTGTTTCTGGACGTTAATGAGACTTTATTCAAGAAAACGTTTCGGTAGAAAAGAGTTGTAAATACTACCGCGGCGTTGAGCCGAGTCCTCGTGAGTAAACTGATCAGGATCCTCCTGGACTCCTCCCTTTTGGAGGTTTTTGCGGGGGCACATCTAGGGGCCTCCGGGCTTTAGACCCGGAACACGTTGAAGAGATTACGTATCTCGTCCAGCTTAGGAACGCCTCGGGTCATCAGGAACAGCTTTGTTTCTGGGGAGCAGCGACGATGGGAAAACCCTCCTAAAGCCGCTGCCCCGAGACCCGGATAGCAGGAAGTAAAAGGACGATGCAAGGTTCTGTTGGACCACAATCCACTGATCAACAGGGTCACCTGATCGCCATGAACTGATGGAACTGCAGACGTTTGCAGTCCAGCGAGCTTCTTCTGAACTGGCTCAGTAAAGGAAGTCTTGGTCCAGATGTGAGCTGGCTGACCCAGAAATATGTCGACCCTCAGAGGCTGGTCTGGTATCAGAGACTGAGCGTCGCCAGACCGCCGGTCGGGTCCGAAGACATGAAAGAGTTTTATGAAAGATAAAGTGACTTATTCAGAAGGAAAGAGTATGAAAAATGAATCAGCGCGAAACTTCTGTCACATAAAAGGAAAGTATTCCGCTGTTCACATGTGTAACGTGTTCACATGTGTAATGTGTTCACATGTGTAAAGTGTTCACATGTGTAATGTGTTCACATGTGTAATTTGTTCACATGTGTAACGTGTTCACATGTGTAATGTGTTCACATGTGTAATTTGTTCACATGTGTAACGTGTTCACATGTGTAATTTGTTCACATGTGTAATGTGTTCACATGTGTAACGTGTTCACATGTGTAATTTGTTCACATGTGTAACGTGTTCACATGTGTAACGTGTTCACATGTGTAATTTGTTCACATGTGTAACGTGTTCACATGTGTAATTTGTTCACATGTGTAACGTGTTCACATGTGTAATTTGTTCACATGTGTAATGTGTTCACATGTGTAATTTGTTCACATGTGTAACGTGTTCACATGTGTAATTTGTTCACATGTGTAATGTGTTCACATGTGTAATTTGTTCACATGTGTAACGTGTTCACATGTGTAACGTGTTCACATGTGTAATTTGTTCACATGTGTAACGTGTTCACATGTGTAATTTGTTCACATGTGTAATGTGTTCACATGTGTAACGTGTTCACATGTGTAATTTGTTCACATGTGTAACGTGTTCACATGTGTAACTTGTTCACATGTGTAACGTGTTCACATGTGTAATTTGTTCACATGTGTAACGTGTTCACATGTGTAACGTGTTCACATGTGTAATTTGTTCACATGTGTAATTTGTTCACATGTGTAACGTGTTCACATGTGTAATGATTGTGTAACGTGTTGTGCTTCTACACTGATGACTTCCTTCAGTCAACGTCTCCGACGAGTAGAACGCTGCTGACGTGAGGAACGACGGGTTTAAAGTTGGATTTTCAAAGACTCACAACGTGTTTTTACTTAAACACTCCAATGTGCTGCGTTGGATAAGCGCGTGGCGTGTTAGTGAAAGCGACGGCTGCGTGGTGAAGTCTGATTCCGTGTTGAAGCGGAATCACTGACGTGCTGCTGGGCTTTAACGGGCTGACGATGAAGCTGCAGCTTCAGCCCGACGTCCTGACCTCACGGGGGTCAGCGTCGCACACGGCTGAAGCTGCTGCTGCTCGGAAGCAGACTCATCACGAGTCTTTGTTGATGCAAGAAGACTGCTGGCGCCGCCAAACCAAAGCCGGCTGAGCTGAGCTGAGGCGTGTTGTGCGGCTGTGAGTTTTCATCCATTTGCTGTGGAGATGGATATGGTATATGTATGTATATACATACACATGTATATGTATTTACGTATGTATATGTGTGTGTGTGTGTATCGTGTGTATATACTAGTGTAGTGTTGAATATGTGAGTCTTTGGTACCAGCTCTCCTTCAGGTTTCATGAGATGTCTATCAGTTGCTCTTCTTGTTGTTGTTATTGTTGGTCTTATTGTTATTGTGTGGAGTCTTTCGTTCTCTGGGACACAGATGTAAAAGAACGAGAGATATTTGAACCTCTGGAGAACTTTACAGACGATACAGGAACAAGCAGGTTTACACAGAGCAGACGTTATAAAACTGCCAGAGCAATATAGTCCTGATCATAACTCATGGACACTGACCACCTCTTCCACTTGTCTCCCCAGCCGCCTCTCTCACAAGCCCCACAGCGGAGGAGGGCCCCCTGGCGCAGCTCGCCCACACGGCCCACCGGCGAGAGAAACGCTGCTCCTGCGAGAACCAGAAAGACAAGGAGTGTATATTCTTCTGCCACATCGGCATCGTCTGGGTCAACACGCCGAGGTGAGTCTGTCTGAGCGTCGCCATGCAGGTCAGAAGGTTCCAGAGGAGGAACAACCTGCACACCTTCAGTGGGAGGAGCTACAGAACCTCCTTGTTGCCTGTATTCTGGTGACTGAAGATTACAAAATAAAAGCATTTTTACTTCTCATCCTCGGGGATAATATTCTCAAGGCTTTTAAATATTGAATAATTGTGACGTCGGGAAGGTTATTAAGTCAATACTTCACCACAGTTTATATGGAACACATTGAGGACATGAATGACATGTACAGTCAAAGAAAGAACGGGGGAGATTCAGGATGTGAGCTTCTTTGTGAGCTGACGGGTTAAAATGTGTCCGTGTTCGTCTGGATATTAATCAGTCTGTCAATAAATCTGACTGTTGAGTTTTCAAATAAACCAAGATGGCGACGGTGAGAACGTCAAACTCAAGGTTCAGACGTCAGTCCACCAGCCCGTGGATGACAACAGGCTGAGCCTGACTTCTTCTGCTGAACAGTGACGGCTCACACAGGAAGCTGCTGGTCGGTGAGTGTTTGAGCTCTGAATGTGGTGCTGGCCAGCGCTGGACTGGATGACATGAAGCAGCTGAGCGGTGAATCCCTGCTGCGAGCTCTTCATATCTTTCAATTGGAACCAGACTCTCTTCACAATCGGTGGCGGTTGACTTCATGTCAGCTCAGTGTGAGCAGCAGGATGTGAGGCGCTAACGGAAGTTCCTGTTTGAACCCGTTTAACACGAAGCCAACAGGAGACCACAAGGACTCTGGAATCCCTGTGGTTGGACCCTGATCTGGACCGCAACCAGTTAACTCCTCACAGCCGGCAGTCACATCAACGTGTTGATTTTCATCCTTAGTATTCGTCATGTGGCGGTAAACAGACACAAACACCATGTTGCTGAAATGTAAATTTGATTTGATGTTCATTTCTACAGTTTTATTCTCGAGCATCCAAAGTATTCCAACTTTAACCGACCTGTGTGATTGTTTCTCAAAACATTCGTTCCATTGACGACTAACTGTGCCGCTCATGCGAGTCACATTCCAGAAGGAACGGCTTCCTTAGATGAGCTAAACTCGGCTCCTGCGGCGGTGGGACCCTCTCACTTAGGCTGCTGGTCTGGTCTAAACATAGCAGTGTGGTTGAACCTAATCTCCCTGCCTTCATCATAAAGACGCTTTCAACAGCACTGGCAGAGCCCACCGTCACCAACTACACCACCAAGCCCCGACGCTTCAGGGAAGTCCCGCCTCCTCTGCAGACTCCATTTTGTTTTACATGTTAGTGATCAGTGCAGCACGTGTTCAAAGTCTGATTTAATCCATCACGAACTGAAACTACACGGGGAGCCGAGTCAATTCCATCCAGCTATAGCATCATAGCTTCATAGCTTTATAGCTTCATAGCTTCATAGCTTCATAGCTTTATAGCTTCATAGCTTTATAGCTTCATAGCTTCATAGCTTCATAGCTTCATAGCTTTATAGCTTCATAGCTTTATAGCTTCATAGCTTCATAGCTTCATAGCTTTATAGCTTCATAGCTTTATAGCTTCATAGCTTCATAGCATCATAGCTTCATAGCTTTGTAGCTTTATAGCTTCATAGCTTTATAGCTTCATAGCTTCATAGCTTTATAGCTTCATAGCTTCATAGCTTTATAGCTTTATAGCTTCATAGCATCATAGCTTCATAGCATCATAGCTTTATAGCATCATAGCTTTATAGCTTTATAACTTTATAGCTCTATTTTTTATCAGCTTGTCTAAATATGGACTTGCACGGCATTTCTTTTCGAGGTGGCAGCTGCTGTTCCTTCCTCACCATGAACTCACTCAGTAGTTTGTTCTGACTCAATCCAACATACACCACAGAGACCAGCTTCAGGAGATTACTGATGACACTATGATTTGTGTTTTTAAATATTCACGTCTTCAGTAGGAACCAATGGGCTTGGAGCTGCGAGACACAGGCAGGAAGTGAGTCAGTCTCTCTCTGGAGAGCAACAGGAAGTCTCTTTGACGCGTGGCTTTCCAACACGGCGTCGACGTGTAGACAGAAGCGCTTGAAGCCGTTGTTTGTTTGGAGCTGCTGGACTTCAGCACTTACCTCTGCTGTGGTTCAGCAGCAGAAGTCTCTCTGTGGGTTTTAGGAGCGCTTCATGTGGTTTTTATTTAAAGCAACAGACCGTCAGCACGGGGCCGGTTCTGGTTCTGGGCTTGTTATGCGGTGTGTTAGACTAGAGAAGCACTAAAAACAAACTCTTCACTTCTTTCAGGGTCAATGTTATCGTTGCCGTCCACTTCTCACCAAGGTTTTCATTTCATGGATTTGTTTTTGCAGATTTTCACCCTCGCGAGCGTCAAAAGTAAAGAGTGAAACCAGCCGGAGGTTCGATTCTCTGAGCGTCCAAACGGGCCGCGGCCCAAACCAAAGACAGCGACGCGTCCTCCGGCAGAACCTCGCTCACCTTCGACCAACTCAAACAGCAGCAGATTATTTAACATCTGGACGCCGGACAAAGATTCATCCAGCAGCCGACTCTCACGAAGCTCCAATCTGAGTTTGACCCATTTACAGGAGAACCTGAACACATCGCAGCCCACACAACCGCAGAACCCGCGCTTAAGAGGGACGGACAGACAGGAGGACAGAGAGACAGACAAGAGGACAGAGAGACAGACAAGAGGACAGACAGGAGGACAGAGAGACAGACAGACAGGAGGACAGACAGACAGGCAGGAGGCCAGACAGACAGGAGGACAGAGAGACAGACAGGAGGACAGAGAGACAGACAGGCAGGGAGACAGACAGGAGGACAGAGAGACAGACAGACAGGAGGACAGACAGACAGGCAGGAGGCCAGACAGACAGGAGGACAGAGAGACAGCCAGACAGGAGGACAGACAGACAGACAGGCAGGAGGACAGAGAGACAGACAGGAGGACAGAGAGACAGACAGGAGGACAGAGAGACAGACAAGAGGACAGAGAGACAGACAGGCAGGAAGACAGACAGACAGACAGACAGGAGGACAGAGAGACAGACAGGAGGACAGAGAGACAGACAGGCAGGGAGACAGACAGGAGGACAGAGAGACAGACAGGCAGGAAGACAGAGAGACAGACAGGCAGGAAGACAGACAGACAGACAGGAGGACAGAGAGACAGACAGGAGGACAGAGAGACAGACAGACAGGAGGACAGACAGACAGGAGGACAGACAGACAGACAGACAGACAGGAGGACAGACAGGATGACAGACAGGACAGACAGGAGGACAGGCAGGTGGACAGACAGGAGGACAGGCAGGAGGACAGGCAGGAGGACAGGCAGGAGGACAGACAGGAGGACAGACAGACAGGAGGACAGAGAGACAGACAGACAGACAGACAGGAGGACAGGCAGGTGGACAGACAGGAGGACAGAGAGACAGCCAGACAGGAGGACAGACAGACAGACAGACAGGAGGACAGACAGACAAGAGGACAGACAGGAGGACAGAGAGACAGACAGACAGACAGGCAGGAAGACAGAGAGACAGCCAGACAGGAGGACAGACAGACAGGAGGACAGACAGGAGGACAGAGAGACAGCCAGACAGGAGGACAGACAGACAGGAGGACAGACAGGAGGACAGAGAGACAGCCAGACAGGAGGACAGACAGACAGACAGGCAGGAAGACAGAGAGACAGCCAGACAGGAGGACAGACAGACAGGAGGACAGACAGGAGGACAGAGAGACAGCCAGACAGGAGGACAGACAGACAGACAGACAGGAGGACACTGTGCATGAACTGTATCTCATTTAAATTGTGCGAGTGAAATAAAACCCGGTAATATTTCTATAAACTAATGTTCACATAAAGGTGGAAGAAGTACTCGGATACTTCAGTAGAAGCATCAAAATGTAGTTAAAAGGCTGAAGTAGTAATTCTGCAGAATAATATAGATAATTGTTTTATAGTTATTGTGTTCATCACTTTAATGCTGCAGCTCATGTTGATGACTTGATATACTTCTGGTAGTTTAATCCTCATACATTATCATTAAATATGAAATCGTATTTAGTTGTAATAATCTGAAGCAGAGGATGTAGCCGGTCACATGACCAGACGAACAGCGACTTCTGCAACGCGTGTTTGATTTGTGCGTAATATTTGTAAAACACTGACGTGAATAGCTGCCGGTGCAGATACGAGCCCACAGAAGCTGAGCGCGATGATGAGGTCACGTCTCCGAGCACAGAGGAGAAACAGAGGAGGGAGACGACGGGGACTTCACAGAGATGAATGTTCAGCAGACCTGTGATAGTGGTCTAGTTCACCCCTCCATGACTCCAGCTCTGCTCTGCACCCTCCATCACCTGCAGCCGGTCCAGATCCGACCCAGCGGCTCGGCCCGATTCACTGCAGAGCACCGACAGCATGTTCCACAAAACATCACAGTGTTTGGACGAGACTTGATTCTGCATGTGGAGGACGTCGTGTTCATGCTGGAGCCCAACGCGTCACTCCTTCCTCTTGGCCACACGATGACGCTGCTCTGCGGTCGCAGTAAACCAGCTGAACCGGACACACCGCGCATTCAGATCAGTACATGAAGTCAAACTAAACCAGTTATCATCAGGACAGAAAACATGTAACTCATAAATAACTCAACAACATCGATAGACGGACTTTATTTCAGACTCGGGGTCCGTACAGAGTACGGAGGCCGAGCAGCGCCTTACAGAGAGACGGCTGGACTGATGTCTCCACAGCTGGACTGGCAGCGTGTGGTGCTGAACCTGGTTGGTTAAAACAACTATGATCCCATCTTCAGAGTCATTCAGTCGACAGATGGATTTGTACGTGAGGTTTCTGAACAGTTGGGAAAGCGTTGACTCGTGCAGCCACACACATTCAGCAGCTCTGCTCCACCTCGCTCTCTTCAGCAGGATCCTCACGGCGTCATTAGAAGCTACTTGAAGTCTCTGGAACCTCTTTGTTCTGTAGTTTGATCACAAGAGTGCAGCAGAGTGGACAACATGCTGTGAACAGACGTCTTCACTGCATCTGCACACACCAGACATACATCATCCATCAGACATTAATAACCACATGGCCTGGAAACGTCGTTATCATCGGTCATGTGTTCTGTTATAAAATGACCAAAAGATATTTCACTTCACCACAGACACCAAGATGATTGTCAGACAACTTGAAGTCAGGGACGTTCAGACATGTGTCCTCTTTAGTTGGACAGATCAGGATCGCACTCTGACTGCCGTTGTATCTGATGTCATGTTCACACCGTGCACAGTGCATATAGTGAGCAGCTGCTGGAGACCAGCGCTGGAAGGACTGAAGATCACCAGATCATCTGAGACATGATGTGATCAACCAGAGTATTACCCATCATGCACCAGGATTACAGGCGTTCAATGCTTGGACAGATCATCAATATACAGATGAAACAGAACTTGTCGGACACCATTGCTCACCCCAAATGGGGCTGAGACACGTTTACCCCGTTTCACTCTCGTAGTCTGCTGCTCATACCAGTCACACAGAAGTCCCACATGTATGTGGGGACACGTGTATGTGGGGACACGTGTATGTGGGGACACGTGTATGTGGGGACACATGTATGTGGGGACACATGTATGTGGGGACACGTGTATGTGGGGACACATGTATGTGGGGACACGTGTATGTGGGGACACATGTATGTGGGGACACGTCTCTGTCTCAGTTTAAAAAACAACTTCCTGTGATGAACACGATCAAAAGCTTTGGAGGCTTCAATGAAACACGTCAACACTGATCAGTTGTCATGTGACCTCGCCAGCAAAAATGTTCCAATTAACTTTGAAGTGAAAGTTAAAGTAGTGAGATGAAAACACGGACGAGTCCCAGACCTGACACCAGACCGGACCCCAGACCAGACACCAGACCAGACACCAGACCAGTCCCCAGACCTGACACCAGACCAGACCGGACCCCAGACCTGACCCCAGACCTGACCCCAGACCTGACACCAGACCAGACCGGACCCCAGACCGGAACCCAGACCTGACCCCAGACCTGACACCGCCGTGGTACCGACCTGTCGATCACACTGACTCCTCAGGGTTCTGTCTTCCAGCCACGTGGTTCCTTATGGGTTCGGTTCCGTCCGACTGAAGCGGGAGCTCGGACGCTGCCTCTGCTCACACACACAGGACAACGAGTGTGTGAGCTTCTGCTCCCTGCAGACAGAGTGAGGACACACACACACACACACACACACACACACACACAGCTGATGTTCTTCATCCCTCCTTCAATAATAACTGTTAACAGAGAGAATCATTCACAGCACGTGTTTATTTACACGTGAAACTGTTTCACTGAAGAGATTCTGACTTCCCTTCAGTGAACGTCCTCAGTGTCACATGACAACCAACACGTTGGGCTAGGTTTAAGCAACTAAAGCAACAGTTAGGTTCAGGCAACTAAACCGACAGTTAGGTTGAGGCAACTAAACCGACAGTTAGGTTCAGGCAACTAAACCGACAGTTAGGTTGAGGCAACTAAACCGACAGTTAGGTTGAGGCAACTAAACCGACAGTTAGGTTGAGGCAACTAAACCAACAGTCAGGTTCAGGCAACTAAAGCGACAGTTAGGTTGAGGCAACTAAACCGACAGTTAGGTTGAGGCAACTAAAGCGACAGGTAGGTTCAGGCAATTAAACCGACAGGTTCAGGCAACTAAAGCGACAGTTAGCTTCAGGCAACTAAAGCGACAGTTGGGTTTAGGCAACTAAAGCGACAGTTAGGTTCAGGCAACTAAAGCGACAGTTAGGTTTAGACAACTAAAGCGACAGTTGGGTTTAGACAACTAAAGCGACAGTTAGGTTCAGGCAACTAAAGCGACAGTTAGTTTATTGTGAAACTCTTGACACTGAAACAGGAAGCTCTTCCTGTTTGAATCTCAGCTTCCTGTTTCTTTGACCAATGACTGATGATTTCTTCTCTTCTGATTCAGCTGTTGCTCAGAGGATCTTTGTCTCTCCGTTGAACAGAGTTTTGTTCTCCATGTTCTAAACTGAAGAACGTCTGTTAGTGAAGACACTTTCTTCAAAATAAAGGATTCAGACTCTTATTCTGTAAACAGGAACACAGACTGATAGAAAACATTCAAGCTGTTTCTCTCTTCTCGTCTCTTCTTCAGAGAGCAACATGCTGTCACCAAGAGGACGACTGACAAACAACTGAAGAGATACAGAGCTGCATTCTGGGAAAAAAGGAGCCGACACGCACTGAAACACCCAACCTGAGCTGTGTGTGTGTGTGTGTGTGTGTGTGTGTGTGTGTGTGTGTGTGTGTGTGTGTGTGTGTGTGTGTGTGTGACGTAAATGTAAAGACGGTGACGTAATAAGAGACATTTGGCTGCTGGCACAGGGAGGGAATTGAACCTGTGACCTCTCTGTTAGCAGGATGATTCGCAGCGGCTCAGACTTTAGTGTTCAACGTCTTTATGTGAATATAGATCATAGAGTCAACGTTGCTTTTTTATTCATGACACTTTTAAATCTGACTTTTCATATTTGAGCGAATAAAGAAAAGTCATAATATGAGAACGATGAATGAATTCACAAGAACAAGTTGTTATGTTAAAAAATAAAGTTGTTAATTTTCTAGAAAAAGTCGTATTATGAGAATAAACTAATCTCACTCTGCTGTATCGCTGTAGTAACAACTACTTTATTCTACTCGTCTTTTACAGATATTTAAACTCTATTGTAAAATTACAACTTACAATTTTTGAAATAACTATTTTGTAAAATTAGGACTTTATTTTGAAATATGAGATTTTCAGATTAAATCACAGCTTTGTCTTGAATTATGACTTTTTTCTGTTTATTTTCAACTTTATTCTTGAATATTACAGTTTGTTTGTAAAATGTAAGCTTTAAATATAAATATGTAAACAGGAAAACTTCATTTTGTAAAATTGTAACTGTTGTTGAAAGACATAATTGCAACTTCCTCTTCAAATATTCTGAATTTATTTTGTTTATATATTTATACAGTGGTCTGTATACTCTGTTCTTGACACAGAATAAGCTCTTATTGTGACGAGTATCATGTGAGATGAGTGGTTTCTAGCTTTAATATTTCTCAATCAGAACACGATGATACATGAGTATCATAGTGTAGTATCATCATCCATGAATCTTTTATTTGTGTCGTATTGATGCTGTAATTATTCTCCATCATGTCAAAGTGTCTCTGGACAGACTTGGTAATATCATGAACATGACAAACAGATGATATGAAGTCTGATAGAAGATAAATCTACGACCTGGACGTAATGTTTTATTTGAGCACAAGGATAGATAGCATTAAACAACTCTAACTCCCAGGAGGCTTAGCGGTGGACTCAAAGCCTGATGGGAGTTGTAGTCCTGCATCGTGTCAGACTGGATGCATGAAAGGAAACGTTTACTGAACTTCCTGAAAACACAGAAAGAGTGAAATAATCTAGAACTGGGATTAACATTTAAATAAAACAACTTTATTCGATCATAAACACAGACGGGCCCAGGATCACACGGTAGACACAGATATGACCCGTTTCATCTGGAACCCATCCAGTGGGTTCTACCGAGAATCTGTTGCATCTCAAAGGTTTCATCCAGAACCCACTGAGGGGTTCTACTGAGAACCTTTTTTATCCCAAGGATATTATCCTGAGACCACCCAGAGGGTTCTATAGGAACCCTTTTGTGTCCCACGGGTTTCATCTGGAACCCACTGAGGGGTTCTACTGAGAAGCCGTTCTAGCAGGACAAACACTAAATATTTGACCAAACAGAATTTGATCAGCTGACGTTTGGTTGGGCAGCACAGCTGTGAGCGGTTCTCTGCTGGTGGAACAGCTCTTGGGTTCTTTTGGTCCGTCTGTGAAATAGCTTTCTGTGAGATGTTAAAACGTATTGCATCGCATATGTTCGTATGTTGATTGTTTTATTGCCGGATATTTATTATTGTTAAAGATTTATAAATGACTTAAGCACATTAAAAACAACCACTGAATGCCTAAATGTATACTTGTGTTCATTTTCCGACGTACCTACATCCTGTACATGTTTAAAGGGTACTAATGTACTAATATCACACTGTAAAAATACTCTGTTACCGTAAATGTACTAATACTACACTGTAAAAATACTCTGTTACCGTAAATGTACTAATACCACACTGTAAAAATACTCTGTTACCGTAAATGTACTAATACCACACTGTACAAATACTCTGTTACCGTAAATGTACTAATACCACACTGTAAAAATACCCTGTTACCGTAAATGTACTAATACCACACTGTAAAAATACCCTGTTACCGTAAATGTACTAATACTACACTGTAAAAATACTATGTTACCGTAAATGTACTAATACCACACTGTAAAAATACCCTGTTACCGTAAATGTACTAATACTACACTGTAAAAATAGTATGTTACCGTAAATGTACTAATATCACACTGTAAAAATACTATGTTACCGTAAATGTACCAATACCACACTGTACAAATACTATGTTACCGTAAATGTACTAATACCACACTGTAAAAATACCCTGTTACAATAAAAATGATCATACCACACTTTAAAAATACTGGTACATGAAACATGCAAAGCATTTGCATCATGGATGTGATGTATTTGCATAATGTGATCCAAACGGCTGCTCTTCAGCTCACTGGGCGATCACTTAGCGCCCTCTAGTGGACGCGGTGATACCGGGACATCAACCGGATCGGGACTCGGTGGTGAGACTGGTTTCCACGTCACAGCTGGTTCAGGATCCACTTTGAATGAAGACAGGAAGACACGCGCAGCGCCTCCTCTCCAGTGTGTCCTCCTCACGTGGAGGTGCATGGCGCGTGACCGGTGCGTGGACCTGAGGTGAGTGGAGCAGGTGAGGACCCAGCAGAGGAGCGAGGACGTGTTCGGTCATCGCTGCGTGTCTTTACCTCTGAGGACCGTCAGGAGGGCGTGTTTGTGATGTCATAGTGAGGCTGTATGAGGTACTTCTACATCCTCGGTGTATTACTGCTGTGGAGGTATTTGAATATGAGTTGTATTTGGAGTATTATCACTTCTCTGAACTGAAGCTGTGATCTCTACAAACAGACTCCACCACTAACACAGATGCATCTTTATTTATCTGAACAATATGGATGTGTTGTGTATGTGTGTATAGTGTAGCGAGCTGTACAGTAAGAGCTCTGGCCAATCACGGGACGCGCTGTGCACCTTAGTCAAGGTGCGTGCCTGTGATTGGGGGAGAGGGGGGGGGAGGGGTTTCTGTTCCGGGAACAACGAAGAAGAGAGTTGATGAAACGCTGTACGAAGCCCGATGATGTTCGCTGGAGTTGCGCGACACTGCTGTTGACGGTTTGTTGCACGGACGTCTCTCTGTCTCCGACTCGTAAGTGGAACATTATTACAACGTCCGCAGGCACCTCGCGGGAGCGCGCACAGCAGAAAGCGAAACTTGAAAGCAGACATTCAGCAGGTACGCTTTAAACATCATGTCCTCTGTGAGGGACATTTATGGACATCCAGAGTATTACATCTTTGATTAGACATGCAACTCTCGGCAGGTAATCAGGTGTCCCTCTGCTGAATGACGTCACTGCGGTCAGGTGAGCCGTCATCATCCGCGGAACGTCGGTCACGTCAGCCACGGTGCTACGGTACGGGTGCTTGGAGAGCCCAAAAGGGTAATAAATAACCAGACACATTCTATTGGCTCTTAGTTCAGCCCAGTGTACTAGTTCAACTAAATGTATTCTTACAGCGTCAGATCCTCACAGAGGTTATCTTGAGACACTTTCGAGACAATAAGGACGATAAGATCCATCGTCATGAGAACAAGGAACCAATAATTTTAAGATCAAATCCCGAATCTGATGCAGACTTTTGTTAAGAACAAATTAAAGAACAAACTGAGGAGGACATTGGTGAATGAGCTGTATGTTCTTAGAACTATGACAGAAACACCTTATCTCTCTGTTCAACATATAATATTAATGATACTAATAGTAACCCTCGTACAACGGCAACACGTGTCAATTTACGCTCAATACATGAAAACAGTCTTTTCAAAATAAACCTCCGTCTTCACAGGAAACTACCAAGTTAGGTTTAGACAACTAAACTACTTAGTTAGGTTTAGACAATACAACTTCTTAGTTAGGTTTAGTCAACTAAACTACTTAGTTAGGTTTAGACAACAAAACTACTTAGTTAGGTTTAGACGACTAAACTACTTAGTTTGGTTTAGGCGACTAAACTTCTTCGTTAGGTTTAGACAATAAAACTACTTAGTTAGGTTTAGACGACTAAACTACTTAGTTTGGTTTAGGCGACTCAACTTCTTAGTTAGGTTTAGACAATACAACTTCTTAGTTAGGTTTAGACAATACAACTTCTTAGTTAGGTTTAGACAACCAAACTTCTTCGTTAGGTTTAGTCAACTAAACTACCAAGTTAGATTTAGTCAACTAAACTACTTAGTTAGGTTTAGACAACCAAACGACTTAGTTAGGTTTAGACAACCAAACTTCTTCGTTAGGTTTAGTCAACTAAACTACCAAGTTAGATTTAGTCAACTAAACTACTTAGTTGGGTTGAGACAACTAAACTACTTAGTTAGGTTGAGACAACAACACTACTTAGTTAGATTTGGTAAAAGATGTTGGTTTGGGTTAAAATAATTACAGAACTACTTGGAAGTGATGTGACAGATAAGTGAACTTATTTCTGGTTTCACTCGGAACACAAATAGTGGTTTCTTGGGTGAAACATTGTGCGTTTTGATCCGACCTCCATCCTACATGACCTACGTCACTCTTTATAGTCTGCTTCACCATTATTTTGATCATGAATTGATTTTTATCTGATGCATACAAATGACTTTTTGCAGGTGAAGCTACAAACCGTGTTTGGTAACAGCCTTGGTTCTGATTCACACACTTCTGTCCACAAAGACGACGCTAATTGCATCAGAAGTGCATAGAAAGAGGTCGAATAATTCTACTTTATGACTCAATCTTTAAAAAAATGCCGTTTTTGTTTTCAAATCCAGAGCAGTATTTGTTCTCGACGGTTAATATTTATTTCGGTGTCTTCTAAGAGGACTGATGGAGAAAGATGAAGAGGTCCTCCTCAACACTTTGGAGCATCTAAAAGCGGAGGAATTCAAAATGTTCCAGCGGTACTTGCAGCCGCAGTGGATCCCAGAAGGCCTCCAAGCAATCCCAGTCTGTCGACTGGAGAATGCAGACAGGATGGACACGGTGGATCAGATGGTGAAGACCTACTGCACAAACATCATTAAGGTGGCCATAATGGTTTTGGAAAAGATGCGAAGGAATGATCTGGTGGAGAAATTATCAAACACTAGATCAGAATCTACAGGTAAGTCGTTAAAAAAAGAGGGACATGAACATGAGATGCATATCACATAGATACAACAGAAGTAAAGACAATTAATGTGCCTCATAAATCCTCCGTATATCCTTATATTACTCAGAAAATCCAAAGGGATCCAAGGGAAATATACCAGTAAATTAAAGCACTATCTCATTTGTATCATCTCTTTTTTGTATTCATTCAGAGATTATTGCCAACTGTCAACAGCAACTCAAATCCAACCTGAAGAAGAAGTTTAAGTACTTATTCGAGACAGTCGCAAAAGCAGGAAAGGTGAAACTTCTGAACCAGATCTACACAGAGATCTACATCACAGAAGGAGGGACCGGAGAGGTCAACATGGAACATGAGGTCAGACAGATTGAAGCAGCATCCAGGAAACCAGCAACACCGGAAACAACCATCAGACAAGAAGACCTCTTTAAAGCCTCACCTGGAGGAGAGGAACCAATCAGAACAGTGATGACAAAGGGAGTGGCTGGCATTGGGAAAACAGTCTTAACACAGAAGTTGACTCTGGACTGGGCTGAAGACAAAGACCACCAGGACATACAGTTCACATTTCCATTCACCTTCAGAGAGCTGAATGTGCTGAAAGAGAAACAGTTCAGCTTGGTGCAACTTGTTCATCACTTCTTCAGTGAAACCAAAGCAGCAGGAATCTGCAGGTTTGAAGAGTTCCTGGTTCTGTTCATCTTTGACGGTCTGGATGAGTGTCGACTTCCTCTGGACTTCACCAACAATGAGGTCCTGACTGATGTTACAGAGTCCACCTCAGTGGATGTGCTGCTGACAAACCTCTTCAGGGGGAAACTGCTTCCCTCTGCTCGCCTCTGGATCACCACACGACCTGCAGCAGCCAATCAGATCCCTCCTGAGTGTGTTGGCATGGTGACAGAGGTCAGAGGGTTCACTGACCCACAGAAGGAGGAGTACTTCAGGAAGAGATTCAGAGATGAGGAGCAGGCCAGCAGGATCATCTCCCACATCAAGACCTCACGAAGCCTCCACATCATGTGCCACATCCCAGTCTTCTGCTGGATCACTGCTGCAGTTCTGGAGGATGTGTTGAAGACCAGAGAGGGAGGAGAGCTGCCCAAGACCCTGACTGAGATGTACATCCACTTCCTGGTGGTTCAGTCCAAACTGAAGAAGGTCAAGTATGATAGAGGAGCTGCGACGGATCCACACTGGAGTCCAGAGAGCAGGAAGATGATTGAGTCTCTGGGGAAACTGGCTTTTGATCAGCTGCAGAAAGGGAACCTGATCTTCTATGAATCCGACCTGACAGAGTGTGGCATCGACATCAGAGCAGCCTCAGTGTACTCAGGAGTGTTCACACAGATCTTTAGAGAGGAGAGAGGACTGTACCAGGACAAGGTCTTCTGCTTCGTCCATCTGAGTGTTCAGGAGTTTCTGGCTGCTCTTCATGTCCATCTGACCTTCATCAACTCTGGAGTCAATCTGGTGGCAGACACATCGTGGACCGGACTTTTGATCTTATTGTGGTCTAAAGTCTTCAGAAACAAACCTGAACTAACACATCTCTACCAGAGTGCTGTGGACAAGGCCTTACGGAGTCCAAACGGACACCTGGACTTGTTCCTACGCTTCCTCCTGGGTCTTTCTCTGGAGACCAATCAGACTCTCCTACGAGGTCTGCTGACACAGACAGGAAGTGGCTCACAGACCAATCAGGAAACAGTCCAGTACATCAAGAAGAAGATCAGCGAGGATGTGTCTCCAGAGAAAAGCATCAATCTGTTCCACTGTCTGAATGAACTGAATGATTGTTCTCTAGTGGAGGAGATCCAACGGTCCCTGAGGTCAGGACGTCTCTGCACAGATGAACTGTCTCCTGCTCAGTGGTCAGCTCTGGTCTTCATCTTACTGTCATCAGAAGAAGATCTGGACGTGTTTGACCTGAAGAAATACTCTGCTTCAGAGGAGGCTCTTCTGAGGCTGCTGCCAGTGGTCAAAGCCTCCAACAAAGCTGTGTAGGTGGAAGAATCACTGGATATATTAATTAATTCAGGCATTTTGTTTGTGTTAATCTCTCATTCTTCTCAGGTTGAGCGGCTGTAACCTCTCACAGAGAAGCTGTGAAGCTCTGTCCTCAGTCCTCAGCTCCCAGTCCTCTAGCCTGAGAGAGCTGGACCTGAGTGACAACAACCTGCAGGACTCAGGAGTGAAGCAGCTCTCTGCTGGACTCGAGAGTCCACATTGTACACTGGAAACTCTCAGGTCAGTATTCAGACCTTTTGCTAAACAGATTATAACAATGTTTAACATGGTAATATATCCACAATATTGTAGCTTTCTCTGTTTACATGATTGTGTTACTAGTTGCAGACCTAGGGTACGTCAGGATCTATAGCCAGACTAGATCGACGTCTAAACAGGACCCGGTTCTCTTCCCTTTCCTGTTGCAGAGAGGGAGTGAGAAGCAGTTGTTGGTCATTCTGGTAGCTTCAGGTTGCCGCGTGGCGTCATGGTTGCAGAAATGAGTCAGTTGATTAGTTAGAGAGTTGCCCACTCTGGGCTAGGTTGTCCAGGTGGCAACCTTCCAAAGGCCTGCAGGGAGACATCTGTCCATCTAGATGACATAATTGTTTATTCGTCATCTGTATCAGTATTTTGAGCGTCTTTGGACAACAATGGATTGTCAATGATTGTCAATCGGACAATCAACCTCAAGAAATCTAGATGCTGCATGCAGGAAATCTGATTTATTAAGAGCCTGCAGACAGTTGATTTTTATAAACGAACAGAATAAAAGTGCTAAGCAGTTGATCAGTCTGTTATTAACTTGTATGTGACTGAAACTACATCTCCAGTCTTTCAGGTTGTCAGGTCACAGGTGAAGGCTGTGCTTCTCTGGCCGCAGCTCTGAGGGGCAACCCCTCCCACCTGAAAGAGCTGGACCTGAGCTACAATCATCCAGGAGACTCAGGAACGAAACCCCTGTCTGCTGGACTGGACGATCCACACTGGAGACTGGAGACCCTCAGGTATGTGCAGACAAAAGTCAACGCTTCAGCAGAGTTAAGAGTCGACCATACTCAGAACTCTGAATATGAGTCATAAGGTGCATACTCTATCTAAACCTGGTAGTTTGCACCTGTTAATAAGCTGAATACAATTTGGGTTCCTTTCCCAGTCCCACACAAAGTCACTTTACTAATACCAGTGTGCGGAATACTCTGTGGCAATCGGGTGGGGGGGGGGGGGGTCCAGACTCAGAACGTAATATACAAGATTTCATGGATGCAAGCCAAGGCAACTAGGCTGTACACACTTTGCACTCGCATCACGAAGGCTGATATCGTTAAACGATAAGGCCACTCACACAACGCAACAACACAGTAACTACGTCCTGCAACAGAACAATAACAATCCAGGTTCTGGATTAAAGATACTGGATCAAAATCTGTCCAAAGGGGGTCTGTTTAGGTCCACATACAGACATGAAGACCGACTCGCTTTGCAACCAGTCGTTTCATTTATGGTGGAAAGTCGTCTCTCGCACTGACTGCTGGACATTAGTAAGCTTTTAAAAGACATTTTAGTGACAATTAACAAGTAACAAATAATTCTCTTATGGTTTAAAAAAAACAGGAAATGTTGCTGTTGAGGCTTTCAGGAGGTCTGAAGTGTCAATTCCGCATGTTGTTGCCAGCACAATAACTGGCTTCCTGCTCAGTACAGTTATTAAATGTCTATTAAAAGTATGCAATAAGACGATAGATGTCTCTGGTTGTTCCTCCAGTATGGACCATGGTGGAGAGCACAGACTGAACCCTGGCATGAGGAAGTGTAAGTGTGGACTCAGTTTTCTTAAAAGAGACAGTCAGTAGTTCTGATATTTATATATTTGAAATGATATATCAACAAGTAAAACCACAGAGCCTTCAGGTGTCTTCTTCTCTCCATCAGACTCCTGTGAGCTCACACTGAACCCAAGCACAGCGAACAAAAGACTCAAACTGTCTGACCGCAACAGGAAGGTGACATCGGTGAGAAAGGAGCAGAAATACCCCGATCAGCCAGACCGGTTTGACTGCTGGGACCAGCTGCTGTGCCGTAGCGGTCTGACTGGTCGCTGTTACTGGGAGGTGGAGTGGTTCATGTGGCAGTGAGTTACAGAGGAATCGGAAGGAAAGGCGAAGGATATGACTCCAGGTTTGGAGGGAACGGTCAGTCGTGGATTCTCTACTGCTCTGACAGCGGTTACTCAGCCTGGCACGATAACACAAGAACAGACCTCCCTTCCTCCTCCTCCTCCTGCTCCTCCTCCTCCTCCTCCTCCTCTAACAGAGTAGCAGTGTACGTGGACCCTCCTGCTGGCACGCTGTCCTTCTTCCGCGTCTCTTCGGACGAGCGGATCCACCTCCACACCTTCAACACCACGTTCACCGAGCTCCTCTATCCTGGGTTTGGGTTCTTGCGGCTCGGTTCCTCGGTGTCTCTGTGTCGTCCATATGAGGGAGAGTCTCAAACTCAAACTGCTGACTGAAGGCAGTCAGTCCGTTCTGTACAGCGGCGCTGACGACGCTGACGTGCACCAAATGTTCACGTTTTGCTCGTACCTTCAAACACCAGTTCAAACCGTGAACAGGAAGTGACCATATCTGGACTGAGCAGAGTCTTACACTGTGTATGAACCAGAAGAAGAAACAATCATTTGTTTTTGAACTGTATGTTTACTGGAATATGTTTGGGTGGATGTTCAACATTATATAAGAAGAAAAACTGGTAACGAGAAGGAAAAAGATATGATGTTCTTTGTACCGTTATTTTTGAGGAAAATTCCACATTCACAAGAAGAGATGGGCTCCAAACCAGAATTTAAACATTTTTTATCAAGAACAGAGACAATATGGCACCACGAGAAGAAGACAGGAACAAATATTTTATTTTATTTACTGCTGGTCTGAGGTTTGTTTGTACAAATTGTTAAATAAACTTTTTTCTTTCATTAAAAACAAACGCCTGATAACGTCTCTACTTTTCTTTGCTGTACGTCCGGGTCACGGACTCATCTCTTTCCGGTGTTGGACATAAACAAAGCGCACGTGCGTCGCGTCAGCTGTGGATCGTTGACGGTCGGCCCCCCGGTTGCCATGGTGAAGTGCATGGTTAGACAGACATAGAGACAGACAGATGAATTCAATTCATGAGTAGATTCATCAATAAAGACATTAGTCATTGTTAGTTGCAGCTCTGATTTAAAGATCTAACTTCCTTTCTATATAACGATGAAATCATAATGTGGACAACATGAACCTGTCTGTCTCTCTGTGTGTCTCTCTGTGTGTCTGTCTGTCTGTCTCTCTGTGTGTCTCTGTCTCTCTGTGTCTCTCTGTCTGTCTCTCTGTGTGTCTCTGTCTCTCTGTGTCTCTCTGTCTGTCTCTCTGTGTGTCTGTCTGTCTCTCTGTCTCTCTCTGTCTCTCTGTGTGTCTCTCTGTGTGTCTGTGTCTCTCTGTGTGTCTGTCTGTCTGTCTCTCTGTGTGTCTCTCTGTCTCTCTGTGTCTCTCTGTGTGTCTGTCTGTCTCTCTGTCTCTCTCTGTCTGTCTCTCTGTCTCTCTGTGTTGATGCAGGACAGCATCCAGGTCCATCTGAAGGGGGGGAGGGGTCCCATCGTGGTGCTGACCTGTGAGATGGGGTCAGGACGACTACGCTGCTCACAGGTAACCCGTTAGAGGACCAGGTCTACCAGTAGAGATCCAGACCAGCAGGAGAATCTAGTTCTTCTGCATCCCACTTTAGATCTTTGTGTTGTGGACACATGAAGTAATTAAACACTCGTCTTAAAATTAATTATAACTCCGGTTTTGGGAAGAAAGTTTAAGTCCTCGGTGAGGAAGAGCTTCTGATTCAAAACATTCCTGTTGTAATCATGAGAAATGCATTGTGGGAAACAGTATTGCACTAGCAAGAGATCTGCAAGGTACCGTAATAAATACTCGTTTCTGAAGGTACAATGTACTTCATGTATGTTTGCTTGCTTCTCAAAGTCTGTTGTAACAGATCAGAAAACACATCTAACCTGCAGCAGTTTAACCACATTTAGTCTAGAGATCACGTTTAGTCTAGAGATCATGGTCTAGAGATCACGTTTAGTCTAGAGATCACGTTTAGTCTAGAGATCACGTTTAGTCTAGAGATCACGTTGAGTCTAGAGATCACATTTAGTCTAGAGATCACATTTAATCTAGAGATCACATTTAGTCTAGAGATCACGTTTAGTCTGGAGATCACGTTTAGTCTAGAGATCACGTTTAGTCTAGAGATCATGGTCTAGAGATCACGTTTAGTCTAGAGATCACGTTTAATTTAGAGATCACGTTTAGTCTAGAGATCACGTTTAGTCTAGAGATCACATTTAGTCTAGAGATCACGGTCTAGAGATCACATTTAGTCGAGGTCACGTTTAGTCTAGAGATCACGTTTAGTCTAGAGATCACATTTAGTCTGGAGATCACATTTAGTCTGGTTCTTTATGAGCTGCACAGATGTGATGCTTCAGTGATGAACCAGTCAGTAGTTGTTGTTGTTGTTGTTGTTGTTGCTGAGACGACGGCGTCATAGATCTGCAGGTACCAACCGGTCGAGAGTCAAACACACGACACGCGGAGATTCTGACTGAACGTTAAATCAGACCCTCAACACCCGAATCATCTCTTGATCTAACCCTAACCGTGACTGAGAGAAGGCGTTTAAACGATGAAGGTGAGGATGTCGACAGGTTTATATTTTGGTGTGAGAGGTGATGAAGACGAGTCTTTATATTTCATATTCTATCATTTTGAATCACTTTGCTGTTTTTGTCTTTTCGTTGTGTTTTGGTGATAAAAAATGTTTTTGCTAATCAATAAAACAATAACTTGTATAAGAGCTGAAGGTTGCTGGTTTGAATCCCTGAAGCAGAAGAAAAGTCAAAACGTCACAACACGGTGGTTTGATGTGGCATTAACAATAATAATAATTAAAGCTGCGAGCAGCGATGACCGGGCCCTCGCCATGTGCACGTCGGGGTGCCGGCGGGACTCCGGCCTGCGCGGCCGAGATCGTCCGCGACCGTCGGACGGCGCGAGGACTCTGGTTGATGCTGCCATTCAGTTCTGTGACCGTCAGACACTGCATGCAGGTTCAGAGCATGGCCCCAACATACTTTTATGTAAGTCCATATGTGATACATGTTCCTAGCAAATTTCATACATCTAGGTGAAACGTACTGCGAGGGCTGCTTCGTCGAAATTTTGTAGGGGGCGCTATTGAGCCGATTTGCCACTCTGAACCAATAAAATCATATTGTATCACTACATTTTGGGCTTTAAATGTGTATGCCAAGTTTGCTTATGTTTCGAGCATTTTTAGCCGGTCAAAATGACCTTCGTTGTTAACGGCGAAGAATGCGTCGCCACGGCAACAGCTTTTCACGAAACAACAAGCTTTGAGTAACTTTTCATCACAAAGGTCTTTAGACTGTACCGACCAAATTTGAAGTTGATCTGATTAATTCCCTAGGAGGAGTTCGTTAAAGTGCAGCGCCTGGATTTGACAAAAACGACACTAGAAATTCATAAAAAATTAAAAATGGCTGACTTCCGGTGGGGTTTAGAGCACGGCCCCAAGAGACTTTTATTTAAGTCCATATGTGATACATGTTCTTACCACATTTCATACATCTAGGTGAAACTTACTGCGAGGGCTGCTTCGTTGAAATTTTGTAGGGGGCGCTATTGAGCCGATTTGCCACTCTGAACCAATAAAATCATATGATATAACTACATTTTGGGCTTTAAATGTGTATGCCAAGTTTGCTTATGTTTCGAGCATTTTTAGCCGGTCAAAATGACCTTCGTTGTTAACGGCGAAGAATGCGTCGCCACGGCAACAGCTTTTCACGAAACAACAAGCTTTGAGTAACTTTTCATCACAAAGGTCTTTAGACTGTACCGACCAAATTTGAAGTTGATCTGATTAATTCCCTAGGAGGAGTTCGTTAAAGTGCAGCGCCTGGAAATGACAAAAACGACACTAGAAATTCATAAAAAATTCTAAATGGCTGACTTCCGGTTGGGTTTAGAGCAAGGCCCCAAGAGACTTTTATTGAAGTGCATATGTGATACATGTTCCTACCAAATGTCATACATCTAGGCCAAACGTACTGCGAGGGCTGCTTCGTCGAAATTTTGTAGGGGGCGCTATTGAGCCGATTTGCCACTCTGAACCAATAAAATCATATTATATAACTACATTTCGGGCTTGTAATCTGCTTGCCAAGTTTGCTTATGTTTCGAGCATTTTTAGCCTCTCAAAATGACCGTCGTTGTTAACGGCGAAGACTGCATCGCCACGGCAACGGCTTTTCACGAAACAACAAGCTTTGAGTAACTTTTCATCACAAAGGTCTTTAGACTGTATCGACCAAATTTGAAGTTGATCTGATTAATTCCCGAGGAGGAGTTCGTTAAAGTGCAGCGCCTGGAAATGACAGAAACGACACTAGAAATTCATAGAAAATTCAAAATGGCTGACTTCCGGTGGGGTTTAGAGCATGGCCCCAAGAGACTTTTATTGAAGTCCATATGTGATACATGTTGCTACCAAATTTCATACATCTAGGTCAAACGTACTGTGAGGGCAGCTTCGTCGAAAGTTTGTAGGGGGCGCTATTGAGCCGATTTGCCACTCTGAACCAATACAATCATATTCTACAACTACATTTCGGGCTTGTAATCTGCTTGCCAAGTTTGCTTATGTTTCGAGCATTTTTAGCCTCTCAAAACGACCTTCGTTGTTAACGGCGAAGACTGCATCGCCACGGCAACGGCGTTCGACAAAACATCAAAAGCTTCATGATCTGGCATTATGAACTTCTTGTATTTGTGTGGAACAAATTTGATATTGATTTGATTTACCTGCTAAGAGAAACAAGCCAAAGTATAAAGACTTTAACTTCCTGTTACCAGTAGGTGGCGCTATGACTATGATTCAAAATTGGCCTGCGGATGTCTTCAGGCCTGGAGTCTAATCAAGCATGTGAAATCTGGTAAAGATCTGATGATGTGGAGTCGAGATACATCAGTTTATTCGTTCATGGCGAAGGATCGAAATTCGCCGAGCTGCCACGTCGCCGCCCTTCAGTAACTTCTTACAATTTTCACAATGAAGCATTATCAAGGTCTTAAGGCTGTTCTGCCAACATTTGAGAGGGATCTGATTAATCTGTGAGGAGCAGGATGTCAAAGTACACAACGTACAACTTCCGGTTGCCACTAGGTGGCGCTATCACGAGGATTCTAAATTATCATATAGATGTGTTCCGGGTCAGGATGTTATGACATATTAGGAATTTGGAGCAGATTCGACAATGTACGGCCGAGTTACAACAACTTCCTGTTTCGCGGCGAATGGTGTTTTTTTGATGCCACGCCACGGCCACATAGTTCGATAACTTTTTGATCTTTGAGTAACTTTTCACTGCCAAGGTCTCAAGAGCAGACTAGCCGAATCTGAAGTCAATCAGGTCAAATCTCTGGGAGGAGTTCGTCAAAGTATGACGCCTTGAAACGGTCAAAAAACGTCATAAAAGTAAAAATGGCTGACTTCCTGTTTGGTTTAGAGAAACATTCCAAGAGGATTTTTTGTGCGTCTCATCACAATCCACATTCCCACCAAATTTCATACAGCTAGGTGAAACCCGATGTTGGGGCTACTCAATAGGGGGCGCTAGCGAGCCAATATTTCATACCGCAGCTGGACACCCCAATCAGACTGCAATTTTCGCAAATTCTGGCTTACGTGCCAAATTTCACAAAATTCCCAATATCCCAAGCACCTCCTTTTTGCGACGAAACACTTAAAATAATCGGAATAAGAATAATAAGAATAAGAAGAATAATAATAAACATTAGAAATACAATAGGTCCTCCGCTCCGACTACGTCGGTGCTCGGGCCCTAATAAAAGTCATCATTAATGTGTGAATGGTTTAGTCATAATCTGGCTGCTTTACTTGTTTTGTACATATACAGTAGAGAAGAAAAGAAAATAATCATTCAATTTTTTTAATGATCTAAAACAGATGTTGCACATGTAATTCCATGTTTTCGATGATGTTCGTTTTAATGTCTGCCATGTGTTCATTAGATCGTGTTCATAGTGATATCAGGGGCAGCAGACAGGGGGCAGCAGAGAGCCGTACGTCTGTTCACCAGGACTCTGAGGACTAGCAGCAGACATAAGAACATTATGATTCATAATTATTGATTTACTTCAGTGTGTCTGAGTCTCCAGAGCCAGTCAAAGCACTAATACCACATTATAGAAACACTTCATTACAAGTAAAAGACATTTCCTTTTTATAAATATAGAGTAGAAGTTTAAAAGACTGCTGCACCGTCACTGAGCACCGTCCTGGTCCAGCTGGTCCTGGTCCTGCTGGTCCTGGTCCAGCTGGTCCTGGTCCAGCTGAAGGACCCCGCCCTCCTGCTGTCAGGACGGGAAACACGAGACTCGGAACATCGATTTAACTCAACAAGTGAACGCAGCAGAGAGGAGACACAACGGGGTTCGTGCCTAACGTCAGCTGTAGGTGAGTCTGTTTCACTCTGATCTATTCTATTGGTGGTCTATCGGTGGTCGATTGATCGATTGATGGTCTATTGGTGGTCTATTGATCGATTGATGGTCTATCGATGATCTATTGATCGATTGATGGTCGATTGATGGTCTATCGATGGTCGATTGATGGTCGATCGATGGTCTATTGATCGATTGATGGTCGATCGATGATCTATTGATCGATTGATGTTCTATTGATCTATTGATGGTCTATCGATGGTCTATTGGTGGTCTATTGATCGATTGATGGTCGGTTGACGGTCGATCGATGGTCTATTGATCAATTGATGGTCTATTGATCTATTGATGGTCTATCGATGTTCGATCGATTGATGGTCGATTGATGGTCTATCGATGGTCTATCGATGGTCTATTGATCGATTGATGGTCTATCGATGGTCTATTGATCGATTGATGGTCTATCGATGGTCTATTGATCAATTGATGGTCTATCGATGGTCTATTGATCGATTGATGGTCTATCGATGATCTATTGATCGATTGATGGTCAATTCATGGTCTATCGATGGTCTATTGATCGATTGATGGTCTATCGATGATCTATTGATCGATTGATGGTCAATTGATGGTCTATCGATGGTATATTGATCGATTGATGGTCAATCGATGGTCTATTGGTGGTCTATTGATCGATTGATGGTCGGTTGACGGTCGATCGATGGTATATTGATCGATTGATGGTCTATCGATGGTCTATTGATCAATTGATGTTCTATTGATCTATTGATGGTCTATCGATGGTCTATCGATGGTCTATCGATTGATGGTCGATTGATTGATGGTCGATTGATCGATTGATGGTCGATTGATGGTCTATCGATGGTCTATCAATGGATCATCGATGGTCTATCGATCGATTGATGGTCGGTTGATGGTCGATCGATGGTCTATTGATTGATGGTCTATCGATGGTCTATTGATCAATTGATCTATTGATCTATTGATGGTCTATCGATGGTCTATCGATGTTCGATCGATTGATGGTCGATTGATCGGTTGATGGTCGATTGATGGTCTATCGATGGTCTATCGATGGTCTATTGATCGATTGATGGTCTATCGATGGTCTATTGATCGATTGATGGTCTATCGATGATCTATTGATCGATTGATGGTCGATTGATGGTCGATTGATGGTCTATCGATGGTCTATTGATCGATTGATGGTCAATCGATGGTCTATTGGTGGTCTATTGATCGATTGATGGTCGGTTGACGGTCGATCGATGGTATATTGATCGATTGATGGTCTATTGATCTATTGATGGTCTATCGATGGTCTATCGATGGTCTATCGATTGATGGTCGATTGATCGATGGTCTATCGATTGATGGTCGATTGATCGATTGATGGTCGATTGATGGTCTATCGATGGTCTATCAATGGATCATCGATGGTCTATCGATCGATTGATGGTCGGTTGATGGTCGATCGATGGTCTATTGATCGATGGTCTATTGATCGATTGATGGTCTATCGATGGTCTATTGATCAATTGATGTTCTATTGATCTATCGATGGTCTATTGTAGGGCTGCAACAACGAATCGATAAAATTCGAAAAT
>CM051705.1:678955-696455 GCA_028022725.1 Lycodopsis pacificus | reverse complement strand
TGGAGGTTCTCCTGTGACTGGTTGAGCTAAAAAATACAAAAACTAGTAAAACAAATGCTGATTTCTTCAAATGAATTCAAATCAATAATTAGATGTACGAGAAGAAACACTTGTAGTCTGTAACTATCTTTTTATATGATCCATTATAATAATAATAATAATAATAATACACTTTATTAATGTAGCACTTTTCAAAACAAAGTTACAAATTGTAGATAAAAGTGATTTCAGGCCACAAAGTGTTCAATATGCATAACAATATGTTTTTAATGTTTTAGTGATGAAGTCAATAAAACGGTTAATATATAATAATAGACTTCATTAGAGGACGTCTTCACGTTGGTGAATAGTTTAAATATCAGATGAAACCAGCTGATCACAACATGTTTGGCGCTTCTGCTTGAAAAAATGAAGAAAATAAATATTTAATGATAATTTTTCAGTCAATCAGTCGTTGAATTTAAAATGTTTATAAAAATGTCTCCAGACTGTTGTCTGTCTGAGTAAAGGTCAGATTAAGGAAGACAACAAGAGAACCTCCAGGAACACAACAAGAGAACCTCCAGGAACACAACAAGAGAACCTCCAGGAACACAACGAGAGAACCTCCAGGAACACAACGAGAGAACCTCCAACACACCGAGAGAACCTCCAGGAACACAACAAGAGAACCTCCAGGAACACACCGAGAGAACCTCCAGGAACACAACAAGAGAACCTCCAGGAACACACAGAGAGAACCTCCAGGAACACACCGAGAGAACCTCCAGGAACACACCGAGAGAACCTCCAGGAACACAACGAGAGAACCTCCAGGAACACAACGAGAGAACCTCCAGAAACACAACGAGAGAACCTCCAGAAACACAACGAGAGAACCTCCAGAAACACAACGAGAGAACCTCCAGGAACACAACGAGAGAACCTCCAGGAACACAACGAGAGAACCTCCAGGAACACAACGAGAGAACCTCCAGGAACACAATGAGAGAACCTCCAGGAACACACCGAGAGAACCTCCAGGAACACACCGAGAGAACCTCCAGGAACACAATGAGAGAACCTCCAGGAACACAACGAGAGAACCTCCAGGAACACAACAAGAGAACCTCCAGACTCAGAGAGCCGCTGACTTCCATTCATTCAATCCATGCAACGCGTACAGAGGAGATATAACAGCTAGCATCATGCTAGCTGTTATATCTCCTTCCAGTCTTTGTGCTAAGCTAAGCTAACCAGCTTCATATTCATGGAACAGGTGTGATGGTGAACATAAATGGTTTTGTTGTTTTCCTGCAAATCCTCAAGTCAGTGTTTTACTTTACGACAGCGTCACAAACCAAGATGGCGTCTGTTAAAAACAACAGATGTGACGGAAGAAAGCTGAGAAAGGCAAAGTCGAGGCTGCAGAAGGACCTCAAACGTCTCTTAGAGAAGAGACGACACGTCCTCCATCCGGTCTGAGGTCTCGGGGGTCTCGGGGGCCTCGGGGCCCCTCAGCAGCATCTGCAGCCTTAATGAAAGGACCCCCCCCCCCCCCCCACACACACACACACACACACACACACACACACACACACACTCTGTTGACAAAAGAAGAAGTGGTCACACACTCTCCTCTCTCCTCTTCACTCAGAGGCTCTGGTTGGATTCTGGATTCACGCTTGTTGCATGTCTCATGCCCCCCCCCCCTTAAGCTGAAGACCTGGGGTCTCTGGGGGTCTCTGGGGTCTCTGGGGGGGTCCCTACAATATGTTACTTAAAAGCCTTGACTTTTAAGCAGAACATTTCCATTCAGAGGGATTTGAAGCACAGCGTTGCGTCTGGCGCAGCCTGAAGCAGTGAGGGTGAAGGAGGGTTTCAGTGACTGGTCCGGGGTCTGTTTCTAGACCCTGACCTGCCGAGGGACTAACTCAGGCTTATCATCTCCTGCTGGTTAAACCTAAACTACATTTGAGCCAAGCAGCCGCGAAACAGGACCCGCCCGTCTACACACGGTGCCGGGACAAGGACCCCAGTCAGCTGGGACAGGAAACAGACCCCCCCGCCCAGCCACACTTCCTCTGATGGGGGAAAGTGGCTGCTGGTTCCTCCTCCTCATCGAAGCTGCTGCTCTGTGGGTTCAATTAGGAGGGGGAGGGGGGGGGGGGGGGGGGGGGGGGGGCGCTTATTTTGCTTCTTGGTGATTCCCTGCAAAAACACAACCCCCCCCCCCCCACCACCACCACCACCACCACCTTCTGCTGCACAATCACCCCCAAAGAAACAGAAACAAAGACAGAAAGTGAGAGTTCATGACGGAGCTTCTTCTCTCCAACACGTCTCATCGTTCAGTTATATAGTTATATATTTATTACATATTTATTATATATTATTAATATATTTGTTATATATTTATTACATATTATTTATATATGTATTATATATTTATTATATATTTATTATATATTATTTATATATTATTTATATATTATTTATATATTTATTATATATGTATTATATATTTATATATTTATTACATATTTATTATATATTATTAATATATTTATTATATATTTATTACATATTATTTATATATGTATTATATATTTATTATATATTATTTATATATTATTTATATATTTATTATATATGTATTTATATTTATATATTTATATATATTTATTACATATTATTTATATATTTATTATATATTTATTACATATTATTTATATATTTATTATATATTTATTACATATTATTTATATATCATATTATTTATATATTTATTATATATGTATTATATATTATTTATATATTTATTATATATTTATTACATATTATTTATATATTTATTATATATTTATTACATATTATTTATATATGTATTATATATGTATTATATATTATTTATATATTTATTATATATTTATTACATATTATTTATATATTTATTATATATTTATTATATATTTATTATATATTATCATTCTAGTAAACTGAAGTCTCTGGACAGACTAAACTAAACGTTAAATACAAAATAAAATGATTCAGAAGAACAAAGATGTGTTTGTAGAAATACCATAAATATAACAATTATGAATATAATGATATATGATAACGAGCAGGTTAAAATAAATCATAAGTATACTGTTGAATACTCTGAGTATACGTATACTCAGCAGGGTTCCTGTTTGTCTTTCAGTTATCTGGACTTCCTGTTTCCTGTCTCACAGCTGAGAAGGAAACTACAAAATAAAAGTCGAGAGCAGGAAACTTCAAGACATTTGAGTCAATCAGGTCGTTTTATTTTGAAATGATTGAATCGGTCCAGTGACGTCACCGGATCATCTTAGTTTTTAACGGTAAAATAATACATTTTGATATTTAAACCTTTATTCAAACAAACCTCACGTGGTTCAATGTTCTACAGAAGATGAAGAGAAATGAATAGAATGTGAATAAATCCTCAGAGAACAGGCGTCATTCCTCCACAGGCTCATCAATCATATTCCCTTCATCTCATCCCTCATCAATTCCTTCAACAGGTCGGCCTCACGCCGGGGGGGGGGGGGGGGCTCTTTGTTGGTGAAGAATGGGGGGGGGGGGGGGGGTCGCCTGTGGAGGAGGTCCTGTTGGTCGGCAGATGGCCGACAGAACGAGAGGACAACAAGTAGACGGCAGACTTTCTCCTTCTGAGCGGCAAGATAGGAGAGGGGAGGGAGGAGAGAGGAGAGAGGAGGGGGGAGAGAGGGGAGGAGGAGGAGAGAGGAGAGAAGGGAGGAGAGTGGAGGGAGGAGAGAGGAGAGTGGCTGGAGAGAGGAGGGAGGAGAGAGGAGAGAAGGGAGGAGAGTGGAGGGAGGAGAGAGGAGAGAGGAGGGAGGAGGAGGACAGAGGAGGGAGGAGGAGGACAAGGGAGAGGACGGAGGAGAGAGGAGAGAGTGGCTGGAGAGAGGAGAGAGTCAGTTCAACCTACTGATGCGTTGAAACCTGTTATCAAATCAGAGTTCATATTCTCATTCTGTCATTCTTCTTCTCCTCCTGCTCCTCTTTGTGTTTCTCCTTCTTCTTCTCCTTTTTCTTTCTCTTGTTCTTCTTCTCCTTCTGCTTCTCCTCTTTCTGTTTCTCCTTCTTCTTCTCTGCCCTCCAGCTGTCGAGTTCCCTCAGCTCCTCCCATCTTGTTTTAATGAGCGAGGTCAAAGGTCAGCGGTGCATTGTGTAGCTGTGCCCCCCCCCCCCCCCCCCAGCTCTGACCTCTCTGGGACAGGATGGGCACGCCCCCCCCCCCCCCTACCTCACCTCACTGTGTCACGTTTAAGATAAGATAAGATAAGATAAGATAATCCTTTATTAGTCCCTCAGTGGGGAAATTACAGGATTACAGCAGCATCGCTCACAAGTAATAAATGAAGATAAAAAATCAAGTAGTATAAATAGACTAAACAGTAAACAGTAGTAAAAATATGACAGTAAAGAAGAATACAAAATATACCAGTATATACAGGCGTGGTAAAAATGTAAAATGTGAGATAATACTTAAACGTATTTGATATTGCACGGATTAGATATTGCACCAGGTGAATGAATTAAAGTGTTCCGAGTGTTCATATTCATGTTCAAGTGAATTAAAGTGTTCAGAAGTGTTCAAGTGTTCAAAGTGTTCGTGGTCTCCCGAGAGCAGCTCGTTGTGCAGCCTGACAGCAGCGGGGAGGAAGGACTTGCGGTACTCTCCCTCAGACACCGGGATGGATCAGCCGGTGACTGAAGGAGCTGTGCAGAGCTGCAGAGTGTCCTGCATGGGGTGGGAGGCGTGGCTCATCAGGGATGAGAGCTTCGCCATCATCCTCCTGTCTCCCACCACCTCCACAGTATCCAGTGGACACCCCAGCACGCTGCTGGCCTTCCTCACCAGTTTGTCCAGTCTCCTCCTGTCAGCTGCCGCGATGCTGCTGCTCCAGAAGACCACTCCATAGAAGATGGCTGATGCCACCACGGAGTCGAAGAAGGTCTTCAGGAGTGCTCCCTGCACCCCAAAAGACCTCAGTCTCCTCAGCAGAAAGAGTCTGCTCTGTCCTTTTTTATAAAGAGCGTGAGCGTGGTCAGTCCAGTCCAGTTTATTGTTCAAGTGAACACCCAGGTACTTATACGACTTCACGACCTCAATGTCCTGTCCCTGGATGCTCACCGGTGTCGGAGGAGGGCGTTTACCCCGGCGGAAGTCCACCACCAGCTCCTTGGTCTTGCTGGTGTTGATATGGAGGCGGTTCCGCTGGCACCATCCTAAAAAGTCCTGGTTTAGTTCCCTGTACTCTCTGTCATCGTCTGCGGAGATGAGGCCGACGATTGCAGAGTCGTCAGAGAACTTTTGCAGGTGGCAGTTGGCAGAGTTGTGTTTGAAGTCCGAGGTGTAGATGGAGAAGAGGAATGGAGCCAGAACGGTTCCACCACTCTGGAACCCTCGTCCACAGAGTGCACAACCGACTGGATATTCCTGCAGTAGTATAGTAGTATAGTAGATGTATAGTAGTATAGTAGTATAGTAGTAGTAGTATAGTAGATGTATAGTAGTATAGTAGATGTATAGTAGTATAGTAGTAGTATAGTAGTATAGTGGTAGTATAGTAGTAGTATAGTAGTAGTATAGTAGTATAGTAGTAGTAGTATAGTAGATGTATAGTAGTATAGTAGATGTATAGTAGTATAGTAGTAGTGGTTGTAGTAGTAGTATAGTAGTAGTATAGTGGTAGTATAGTAGTATAGTAGTAGTATAGTAGTATAGTAGTAGTAGTATAGTAGATGTATAGTAGTATAGTAGATGTATAGTAGTAGTGGTTGTAGTAGTAGTATAGTAGTAGTATAGTAGTAGTATAGTAGTATAGTAGTAGTAGTATAGTAGATGTATAGTAGTAGTAGTAGTATAGTAGATGTATAGTAGTATAGTAGTATAGTAGATGTATAGTAGTATAGTAGTAGTATAGTAGTATAGTAGTAGTAGTATAGTAGATGTATAGTAGTATAGTAGTATAGTAGTAGTATAGTAGTATAGTGGTAGTATAGTAGTAGTATAGTAGTAGTATAGTAGTATAGTAGTAGTATAGTAGATGTATAGTAGTATAGTAGTATAGTAGTAGTATAGTAGATGTATAGTAGTATAGTAGTAGTGGTAGTAGCAGTAGTATAGTAGTAGAACACAACACACTGACTTTCCATTAAAATGTTTTCCTTGTAAAAAGCTAGTTTAAGCCAAGCTTAACTTAACGCTGCAGTTTTTTTCAGTTTTTAGTAGTTTGACCTCTCAGAGCCACCGTACAGAAGTGATGGAGCTCTCAGCAGCTAATCGATAGCGTGTTGCTAATCCCGTTCATTCGTTAGGAAGAAGAAGAAGAAGAAGAAGAAGAAGAAGAAGAAGAAGAAGAAGAAGAAGAAGAAGACAGAAGAAGAAGAAGAAGAAGAAGAAGAAGAAGAAGAAGAAGAAGAAGAAGAAGAAGAAGAAGAAGAAGAAGAAGAAGAAGAAGAAGAAGAAGAAGAAGAAGAAGAAGAAGAAGAAGAAGAAGAAGAAGAAGAAGAAGAAGAAGAAGAAGAAGAAGAAGAAGAAGAAGAAGAAGAAGAAGAAGAAGAAGAAGAAGAAGAAGAAGACTGAACATTACTGAACATTACTGAACATTCCAGAAAACCAAAATAAACACAAGACGGCGTGAAGGAGCAGAGACGTCATGGAGGAGGGAGGAGGAGGGAGAGGAGGAGGGAGAGGGGGAGGAGGGTTTATACAAAAGCAAAGTCTGTGTGCTGAAGCCCCTCCCTCCTTCTGTTCTCCCCCAACAGATGAGAGGGGGCGAGCTACATAAGGAGAGAGAGAGCTTCAGCAGTAACCAGAGAGAGAGAGAGAGCTTCAGCAGTAACCAGAGAGAGAGAGAGAGAGAGAGAGAGCTTCAGCAGTAACCAGAGAGAGAGAGAGAGAGAGAGAGAGCTTCAGCAGTAACCAGAGAGAGAGAGAGAGAGAGAGAGCTTCAGCAGTAACCAGAGAGAGAGAGAGAGAGAGAGAGCTTCAGCAGTAACCAGAGAGAGAGAGAGAGAGAGAGCTTCAGCAGTAACCAGAGAGAGAGAGAGAGAGCTTCAGCAGTAACCAGAGAGAGAGAGAGAGAGAGAGCTTCAGCAGTAACCAGAGAGAGAGAGAGAGAGAGCTTCAGCAGTAACCAGAGAGAGAGAGAGAGAGAGAGAGCTTCAGCAGTAACCAGAGAGAGAGAGAGAGAGAGAGAGCTTCAGCAGTAACCAGAGAGAGAGAGAGAGAGAGAGAGAGCTTCAGCAGTAACCAGAGAGAGAGAGAGAGCTTCAGCAGTAACCAGAGAGAGAGAGAGAGCTTCAGCAGTAACCAGAGAGAGAGAGAGAGAGCTTCAGCAGTAACCAGAGAGAGAGAGAGAGAGAGAGCTTCAGCAGTAACCAGAGAGAGAGAGAGAGAGCTTCAGCAGTAACCAGAGAGAGAGAGAGAGAGAGCTTCAGCAGTAACCAGAGAGAGAGAGAGAGAGAGAGAGCTTCAGCAGTAACCAGAGAGAGAGAGAGAGAGAGAGAGAGCTTCAGCAGTAACCAGAGAGAGAGAGAGAGAGAGAGCTTCAGCAGTAACCAGAGAGAGAGAGAGAGAGAGAGCTTCAGCAGTAACCAGAGAGAGAGAGAGAGAGAGAGAGCTTCAGCAGTAACCAGAGAGAGAGAGAGAGAGAGAGAGCTTCAGCAGTAAACCAGAGAGAGAGAGAGAGCTTCAGCAGTAACCAGAGAGAGAGAGAGAGCTTCAGCAGTAACCAGAGAGAGAGAGAGCGAGAGAGAGCTTCAGCAGTAACCAGAGAGAGAGAGAGAGAGAGCTTCAGCAGTAACCAGAGAGAGAGAGAGAGAGAGAGCTTCAGCAGTAACCAGAGAGAGAGAGAGAGAGAGAGAGCTTCAGCAGTAACCAGAGAGAGAG
Organism: Lycodopsis pacificus; assembly: GCA_028022725.1. Lineage (NCBI taxonomy): Eukaryota > Metazoa > Chordata > Actinopteri > Perciformes > Zoarcidae > Lycodopsis > Lycodopsis pacificus. Next base: position 688,528 of record CM051705.1, on the reverse strand, counting down.
AGAGAGAGAGAGCTTCAGCAGTAACCAGAGAGAGAGAGAGAGAGAGAGAGCTTCAGCAGTAACCAGAGAGAGAGAGAGAGAGAGAGAGCTTCAGCAGTCACCAGACAGAGAGCATGGAGGAGCTGCTGAGTCTCTGAAGACCAAAACACAAACCGGTAAAACTCTTTATGATCAATAATGACTTTTGATCTGTTTGTTATCACTTTATTTGGGCTTTTAAGAGTCAGATCTACATCAGTGGTTAGTTTGTAGACTTTCATGTTTCTGTGATTTCCTTCGTGTGTGAGACGCTGGTTGAACTGAACAGACTGAAGAGTGTTTGGATCAGTTTTAGTTTGAGCTGCAGGAATAGACAGAAGTAGTGATTGTAGTATTATAGTAGTAGTAGAAGTAGTAGAAGAAGTTTTAGTTTTAATTTTTTATTTTAATACTAGCAGTAGTATAGTAGTAGAACACAACACACTGACTTTCCATTTAAATGTTTTCCTTGTAAAAAGCTACTTTAAGCCAAGTTTAATTTTAAGATGTAATTTAATTTTAAGATGTAATTTAACTTTAAGCTGTACTTTAACTTTAAGCTAACTTTAACTTTAAGCTGTATTCTAACTTTAAGCTAACTTTAACTTTAAGCTAACTTTAATTTTGAGCTAACTTTAACTTTGAGCTAACTTTAACTTTGAGCTAACTTTAACTTTAAGCTGTATTTTAACTTTAAGCTAACTTTAACTTTAAGCTAAACCTTAACTAATGTCAGTAAATGGACCTCGATTCAGAATCAAAAGAAGTGTTTATATGTACAGTCTAGTGAATCAAGTCCAGTTGCATTGTGGGTCATTTAGGCTCCAGGTTAATGTGGCTCCAGGCCCAATGTGTGATTTCACATCCCTGTCTCTGAAGAAATATGTTACAACTAATTATGTTTTCAGGAAAAACGTCTTTTGTTGGTGGATTAAGTTTATTTTCGTGGGGAGGAAGTCGGGGGGTGGACGGTCTTTATGTCTCGCGTGAACTAAATTATTTTGTTGCGTCAATTTCGGAGTAATTTTAAGTCAAACCATGATGTTTTAAGTAAGCCTAACGAAGTCGTTTTATAGCGTTTTTAGTTTTGATTTGTTCGTTAACCACGTGTTTGAAACGATTTAAAACTCGCTCGGTCCCGAAGAAAATATGTTTCCCTCGAAACGTAAGTGAGAATAACGTTTAGTTTTATGGAAACATACTTTTGTAGGAGAGAGAGTTAGACTAACAAAAAGATGATATCTGTGTTTCCTCTGCATCGACGGAAACGTTCCTTTGAACAGTGTTTTAGGAGAGCAATGCTCAATCAGTGGAGCAGCAATTCAATGTGATCATTTATCGTCTTTGAACGATATATCGTTCATGGAGATTCACAATCAACGTTGTTTAAATAGAGAACAACAAGTAGACAATCGGATTATTTTGCATTAAAGCGCTTAAATGAGAAAGTACTATTTATATGTCAATAATTTGACAAGTGGTCATTAAATATGGGATTTATTTATTGGATTTATTGGATTAGCAGAAAACATGCTATATATTGTGATATATATCCTCATCGAGGTTTGAAACGACTTGTATATAAAGGGATTGAGATAGAGTTAGAAGTATTCTTGGTAGTAGTACATGATGCACAAGGAATGGAAATAGTTCTCTCAGCAGTTCACGTGTCCGTCTGTCCTCCTTCAGGCTGCGATGGGAAACACAGACAGTCACAGCGGCTTCGTCTCTCCTGCCAAGTCCTCCTGCTCGCTCAGGTTCTCCTCCAGGAGGGAGGAGGTGCCGTCGGCTCGCAGCTGGTGGAGGAGCAGCCAGGGTAGCGGCAGGAGCCGGGGGAGGAGCTACCTGAACCAGCCTGCCGCCGACCCACCGTACACCTCCTGGCACTATGAGCCCAGAGCCACCAGAGGAGGAGCCGGATCTCCTCAGAGGTTCATCAGAGGGAACCAGTTTGGCTTCGTGGAGGGCGGCGGCGAGCGGACGTCCGTGGAGAGCGGCGGTGGCAGCCCGAAGGTGCTGCTCGGCAAAGACGGCAGCATGAGGGTGGAGTTCACCAACGCCAGAGGAGTCTGCAAGGAGCCAAAGGGGCTCCTCCCCGCCGCCGCCACCGCAGTCACCGAACCCTCCCTCCGCACCAGTAAAGGCAGCTCGCTCAGCTCCGACGGCTCCTGGTACGACTCGCCGTGGGGCACCGGCGGCGAGCTGGTCGACAACGTGTTTGTGTGCGGGCAGAGTGCGGCGAACAGGTTCACCGAGGAGACCGCCAACAACACCACCACCACCACTACCACCGTCTTCTCGGCCCAGGTGGACGTCTCACCTGGATCCGACACCGGCGACTTCGCCATCGCCGCCGCCGCCGGTTACAACACCTGCTCCTCCTCCGGGCGAACGGAGGACAGCGGCATCGGAGACTCGGTGATCCTGCCGGCCGACCTGAGAGACTTCAGCCCGGCGTCGCCGTCCTCCTCCTCGCTGGACAGCGTTTACCACAACGCGCTGCCCGCCTTCCCCACCCCCCACGCCGGACGCCACGCTGCAGCGGTCCACCACCACTGCCTCCTCCGATGAGGTCATCCAGGAAGAGGAGGGGTCAGGAGGAGGCGTGGAGCAGCGTTACTCCTCCGTGACGCTTCCCTGTCGCAGGGCAGAGAACAGCCGCAAAGACTTCCTGAAGAGCCGAATCCGCCGGCTCAGCGACTGGACCGGAAGTCTGAGCAGGAAGAAGAGGAGGATCCAGGTGAGTCACATGATCGTCACGTGATCGATACGTTGAATCATGATGAGGTTTATGCATCAATGAAACATATTTTATTTATTTAAAAATATTTTGGATACATGAAATAGTAATTCAAGTGTTTGCGTTCGATTCACAGTAATAGCCATCGTTCATTTTCTTTGTCCAGTTTCTCGCAGATATTTTTTTATTTTCCATTTCAGGAGATTAAATTCCATTTTTAATATTTTCAATTTTAATATCCAATTTTCTTTTTCTCTCTTTGCTGTTTTTTAACATTTAGTCAACGGAGTATTCTGATATACTACTTTTTATAATGAAGCGATTATTTTTAATTTTGGATATAATTGTCCTCCACAGAGTTTATGGTAGTAGTACATACTAGTAGTACTAATAGTAGTGGTACGAGTTTATGGTAGTAGTACATGAAGTCATAAATATCCAGGTAGTTTAACTTGAAGGATTTGAGAACTTTAAGGGTTCTTTATTTTACTGTAGTTTTATTTCAATTAAACATATTAACACCTAATTATCTTTGATGAGTAAAATTCAGCTCGTTAAAGAAACTCAAACACTTTAAAAATGACTACAGCAGAGAAACAAGTTCAGAGAAACTAACTGTATAAACAAGGTGATGATCTATTTTTAGACATAATAAACGTTATATTATTCATATTATGTTTGATATTATTAATAATAATAATATGTGTTATTGTATTATTAACATTAAACAAACAATAAATAAAAGAGTTGATGTTTCTTCCTCAGGAGCCGAACGGCAGCGACACCACCGATGTCTCCGTTGACCGGCCGGACTGCAGCACCTTGTGGTCCTCCAACCCTCTCCACACCCTGAACCTGAACCAGAACCAGTTCACACCAGCCCACTGTGGCTCCTCCAGGAGCCTGAACCAGAACCAGAGCAGCGACGTCCAGCGGCAGAATGTCTACGAAAGCTTCATGCAGGAGCTAAAGACGGGCTGCAGCAGCACAGCTGAGAGGACGGAGGAGGAGGAGGAGGAGGAGGAGGAGGAGGAAGGAGACGAAGAGGTGGGAGGAGGCGAGCAGCTGGACGTCCTGTGTGAGGAGGAGCAGGGCGCGGTGCGACGGGCCGGCTGGCTCTCCTTCAAAGCTCTGATCACCGTCAGTAAAGACAGGAAGCTGGAGCTGGTGGCTCGACGCAGGTGGAGAAGCTACTGGGTCACTCTGAGAGGTATGGGAGGTACTGGAGGTACTGGTACGGAGATACTGGGAGGTACGAGAGGTACGGGAGGTACAGGAGGTATGGGAGATACTGGGAGATACTGGGAGGTACGAGAGGTACGGGAGATACTGGGAGGTACGAGAGGTACAGGAGGTATGGGAGATACTGGGAGATACTGGGAGGTACGAGAGGTACGGGAGATACTGGGAGGTACAAGAGGTACGAGAGGTACGGGAGGTACTGGGAGGTAAGAGAGGTACGGGAGATACTGGGAGGTACGAGAGGTACGAGAGGTACGGGAGGTACTGGGAGGTACGAGAGGTACGAGAGGTAAGGGAGGTACGGGAGGTACTGGAGGTACTGGAGGTACTGGTACGGAGGTACTGGTACTGGAGGTACTGATACGGGTGGTACTGGAGGTACGAGAGATACGGGAGGTACAGGAGGTACGAGATGTACGGGAGATACTGGGAGGTACGGGAGGTACGAGAGATACTGGGAGGTACGAGAGGTATGGCAGGTACTGGAGGTACGGGAGGTACGGGAGGTACGGGAGGTACGAGAGGTACGGGAGGTACGAGAGGTACGGGAGATACTGGGAGGTACGAGAGGTATGAGAGGTACGGGAGATACTGGGAGGTACGGGAGGTACGAGAGGTACGGGAGGTACGGGAGATACTGGGAGGTACGAGAGGTACGAGAGGGACGGGAGGTACGAGAGGTACGGGAGATACTGGGAGGTACGAGAGGTACGAGAGGTAGGGGAGGTACGAGAGGTACAGGAGGTACGGGAGATACTGGGAGATACTGGGAGGTACGAGAGGTACGGGAGATACTGGGAGGTACGAGAGGTACGGGAGGTACTGGGAGGTACGAGAGGTACGAGAGGTACGGGAGGTACGGGAGGTACTAGAGGTACTGGAGGTACTGGTACGGAGGTACTGGTACTGGAGGTACTGATACGGGTGGTACTGGAGGTACGAGAGATACGGGAGGTACAGGAGGTACAGGAGGTACGAGATGTACGGGAGATACTGGGAGGTACGGAAGGTACGGGAGGTACGAGAGATACTGGGAGGTACGAGAGGTACGAGAGGTACGGGAGGTACTGGAAGGTAAGGCAGGTACGGGAGGTACGGGAGGTATGGGAGGTATGGGAGGTACAGGAGGTACGAGAGGTACGGGAGGTACGGGAGATACGAGAGGTACGGGAGGTACGAGAGGTACGAGAGGTACGGGAGGTACTGGAAGGTAAGGCAGGTACGGGAGGTACGGGAGGTACTGGAAGGAAAGGCAGGTACGGGAGGTACGGGAGGTACTGGAGGTACGGAAGGTACTGGAGGTACGACATATTGATGTTATTTAGTTGCTCTAGTGAAGCGGATCATATAATATTCATATTAGTATCGTGGAGCTGCGTTTCTACCAGTTAAAGGAGACACAGGAACTGGGATATAACCAGTGAGGTGACGATGGACGATGCTTCTGTCTCCTCAGGTTGCTCGCTGCTGTTTTACGAGACGTACGGGAGGATCGTGGGCGGCGAGCCGGAGCTTTCTCCTCGCTACGCTCTGATGGCCGACGACGGCATCGTGCAGGCCGTCCCCGAGCATCAGAAGAGAGAGAACGTCTTCTGTCTCAGCAACAGACACGGAGACGTCTACCTGCTCCAGGTGAGACACACCTGTGTCTTTGTTGGTGTCAATCTCAGGCGTCCTTGAACGCACCGTCAGAACATCGCACAAACAAACCAGAATCTGTAGTTTAGTCTAGTGAAGAGGAGGGGTAAGAAGAGGAGGAAGGGGAAGAGGAAGAGGAGGAGGACAGCTGGTAGAAACGTCAGACAGAACTACAGAACTGAACTGAACTGTCTTTGTCCGTCCGTCCGTCCCGTCCCCCCCCCCCCCCCCCCCCCCTCCCTCCAGGCCACCAACCAGACCGACCTGGAGAACTGGGTGACAGCGATCCACTCAGCGAGCGCCTCCCTGCTGGCGAGGCGTCAAGGTAAGGAGGACACGCTGCGCCTCCTTCGCTGCCGGAGCCGCTCGCTGCTGCACCACATCGACGTGGACGGGAAGATGAAGAAGATGGCGGAGCTGCAGCTGTCCGTCATCAGGGAGACGAAGAGCAGGAGGGCCGTGGAGAGCCAGGTCAGTGGCTGGGATAAATAATAATACATGTATATATATTTATTATAAATAATAATACATGTATATATAGTTATTATAAATAATAATACATGTATATATAGTTATTATAAATAATAATACATGTATATATAGTTATTATAAATAATAATACATGTATATATAGTTATTATAAATAATAATACATGTATATATAGTTATTATAAATAATAATACATGTATATATAGTTATTATAAATAATAATACATGTATATATAGTTATTATAAATAATAATACATGTATATATAGTTATTATAAATAATAATACATGTATATATGACCCTGTTTTGTTCTGCGGTTCAGATCCAGCAGTGGGAGCAGAACCTGGAGAAACTGAACCTGGATCTGTTCCGGCTGCGCTGCTATCTGTCCAGCCTGCAGGGCGGCGAGCTGCCGAACCCCAAGAGCCTCCTGGCCGTGGCCAGCCGGCCCTCCAAGTGCATGCTGGGACGCCTGGGGGTCTTCTCCGTGTCCTCCTTCCACGCTCTGGTAAGACCGACGCCTCCACCAGCAGACAGCAGCACCTCCATCCTCTTGCCTCCAGACTCATGTTGGACGTGTGTCGTGTCCTCATGATGATAAATAATAACATTTATAGACTCATATTGGACGTGTGCTGTGTCCTCAGGTGTGCAGCAGAGACGAGGAGACGCTGAGGTGGCGCTGCAGGACTCTGAGGGGGGGGGCTGCCGTCCTCTCTGAGGTCTCTGGACGGACTGAAGAGATGCTGCAAGGACGCCAGAGACTCCACGACCCAGGTAGTAACACGGCCAACCACTGCGGTCACTTTCTGGGTTTGTTTTGGTCTTTTAAATATGAGCTCCGTCCTTCATTTATTCAGGTTATTTCATCTGTTCTGCTGCGGTGGTTTGTTTGTGTCTCCAGTTTGTTGTTGATTTGAAAATGTAACTGTAGTGTTTTCACCTCTAAGAGACATTTAGTTTCGGCCGCCCGTACGCTGATGACTGAATCATTTCTACGGAGATACGATGAGACTGGCGTGACGTTGGCGCGTTGATACATCTTTCAAAACTTTCAAAAAATGGCAAAATGTTAGGACCCAAACGTTTGAGAGTAATGTCATGCTCTAAATGCTGCCAGCTGATTGGTCACTCTAAACAGCTGCTGGTTGAAATCTTGCAGTTAAACGGTTTCCTTCCAGCTGTTTCTGCTCCAGCTATAAAAAAGAAAAGGCGTCTTTAAAATGGGCTGAAGTTCCCGTCATGCTCGGCTCCTGAGGGGCCCCCTCTTGATAAACAGCGGAGCTATTTTCGGGGCTGAAACCAGAGGAGGATAGAAATGTCTGGTTTATTTTGGCTTCGTGTTTTGACGGACGGATGCTGTAACACGTGAACACGTGTCCTCTGTTGACACTCTGAGTGAACTCAGCTCACGTTACTGTGGGAAGAATCTTTGGTCCACATTAGACGGGAAAGTACGAGGAAAACCGACCAATCGGAGAGCTCAGTGAGCTCAGTAGAACCATCACCAGTTGGAGAATATCTCTGCTTTTTCTTCAAATGAAAAACCAATTTTTGTACAAACCTGAGAGGTAGCTTTTACTATTTTATCTCGTATTTTTGGCTGATTTGGTTTCCTGATTAATAAGTGAAATAAAACACTCAACATAAATAAGTAACTCTAGTAACTCTTAGTGTACAGAGATACACCGTCTGGCTAACTGTGACTCTCAACAGGCAGCTACGACCTGGAATGTGAGCTAACTTAGCAATAAAGCTAACGTGTTAGCACGTTGTTGCGTTACGTTGTTGCGTTACCTTGTTGCGTTACCTTGTTGCGTTACCTTGTTGCGTTACCTTGTTGCGTTATATTGTGTTGTTGCGTTTATTGGTTACTTTACGTTGTTACTTTACGTTGTTCTTGTTGTTGCGTTACATTGTTTCGGTACGTTGTGTTGTTACTTTACGTTGTTCTTGTTGTTGCGTTACGTTGTGTTGTTACTTTACATTGTCGCGTTAATATTTTAACTCAAACCATGATCTTTCCTGAACCAAGTTGTTTGGTTCATTTCACAACGTTAACCAGCTGTCATTGTGTGTTTCTGTGGGATATGAGGCTGATATGAAACATATTTATGAAAGATATTTTGGTTCAGAAACATCAGCACTGAATGTATCCGTGGTTTGCAGGAATGTAAACATGTCTTGTCACGAGGACTCAACAGGCTGATCTACATCAGTGTCTCAGACTCCTGCCGTTCAAGCAGCTCTGAGACCTCACAGGTCTGATTGTGGGAGCTGGACCTGGTTTAGGTTTCCGGGCAGTCCCGACCCCCAGAGACAGTCTGGTCTCTGAAGGACATGTGGACTTCATTTAGAGACAAACATCAGTCACGGATTGTTACAGTAAGAAGGTTCTCATTATGTGACTCACCGTTCATTTAATCTGCTGTTCATCAGGACAGAATGAAACTCAATATAAACATGTAGAAATATGTAGAAACACCTTCTTCTTTTTTGATTTTGTCCTGAACAACAAGAACGTGTTCAAATATTCACAAAACAAGGAAAAAAAACAGTAAACAAACAACAACGACAACAAAAGAAACCAAACAAACGGAGTCGTTTCCTTATAAGGAGTGTTGATGATGTGTTTACTGTCTGTCCGTGGTTTCAGACTCCAGACTGACTCCGCTCTGTTTACCGCTCCGACTGCATCAAACCTGTCATTCAGCTCAGCTCAACCACCTCTTTTTTCCCATTGTGGGTGTGTGTGTGTGTGTGTGTGTGGTGTGTGTGTGTGTGTGTGTGTGTGTGTGTGTGCGTGCAGTTACTTCTTTATTTTCAGTTTATTTTCATGGAACATCAACATTTCTAATCGACAGATCTGCTTTAAATAGACTGATTCTCATAGACTTGAAATCATTGCTGTATTTTCAGAATAAAACGTCTTCTCCTGAAATACGACTCGTCGTCATGTTGAGACGTTCTTCACATTTAAAGAATGAAGTCCAGATGTTATGAGAGGAGCTCTCCTTACAGAACAACAGAGAGAGGAGGAGAGGAGGGAGGAGGAGAGAGAGGACGAGGAGGAGAGGAGGAGGAGAGAGAGGAGAGAGGAGAGAGAGGAGGAGAGAGAGGAGAGGAGGCGGAGAGGAGGAGAGAGAGAGGGAGAGAGAGAGAGGAGAGAGGAGAGGAGGAGAGAGAGGAGAGAGGAGAGAGGATAGAGAGGAGGAGAGAGAGGAGAGAGAGAGAGGGGAGAGAGAGAGAGGGGAGAGAGAGAGAGGAGAGGAGGAGAGAGAGGAGGAGAGAAAGGAGAGGAGGAGGAGGAGAGAGAGAGGAGGAGAGAGAGGAGAGAGAGGAGGAGGAGGAGGAGGAGGAGGAGGAGAGGAGGAGGAGAGAGAGAGAGGAGAGAGGATAGAGAGGAGGAGAGAGAGGAGAGGAGGAGAACAGAGAGGAGAGAGAG
>CM051705.1:668955-671455 GCA_028022725.1 Lycodopsis pacificus | reverse complement strand
CAGTGTATATTATTATATATACATATATTATATTATCATTTATATTAGTATATATCAGTGTATATTATTATATATACATATATTATATTATATTATCATTTATATTAGTATATATCAGTCTATATTATTATATATACATATGTTATATTATATTATCATTTATATTAGTATATATCAGTGTATATTATTATATATACGTATATTATATTATATTATCATTTATATTAGTATATATCAGTGTATATTATTATATATACATATATTATATTATATTATATTATCATTTATATTAGTATATATCAGTGTATATTATTATATATACATATATTATATTATAATTAATATTAGTATATATCAGTGTATATTATTATATATACATATATTATATTATAATTAATATTAGTATATATCAGTGTATATTATCATATATACATATATTATATTATAATTAATATTAGTATATATCAGTGTATATTATTATATATACATATATTATATTATATTATCATTTATATTAGTATATATCAGTGTATGTTATTATATATATATATTATATTGTAATTTATATTAGTATATATCAGTGTATATTATTATATATACACATATATTATATTATATTATATTATAATTTATATTAGTATATATCAGTGTATATTATTATATATACATATATTATATTATATTATAATTTATATTAGTATATATCAGTGTATATTATTATATATACATATATTATATTATCATTTATATTAGTATATATCAGTGTATATTATTATATATACATATATTATATTATCATTTATATTAGTATATATCAGTCTATATTATTATATATACATATATTATATTATATTATAATTAATATTAGTATATATCAGTGTATATTATTATATATACATATATTATATTATCATTTATATTAGTATATATCAGTCTATATTATTATATATACATATATTATATTATATTATCATTTATATTAGTATATATCAGTATATATCAGTGTATATTATTATATATACATATATTATATTATAATTTATATTAGTGTATATCAGTGTATATTATTATATGTACATATATTATATTATATTATAATTTATATTAGTATATATTAGTGCAGAGGTCTTCAACGTTTTTCAGGCTAAGGACCCCCAAACTGATGGAGATGGAGCAGGGACCCCCGACTATATATATTGTATAGAATTGTGTTTTATATTAAATGGGCCTAGTGCCGTGAATAAACATACCTCTTTATTGTGCATTCAATACGAAGCTATTCTAATAATACACAGGTTCATATATTCATGTTAAACATGTGAGAGGTACAGTGAGTGGGGGGGCCGTGCCGCTGACATTCATAAACACACCTTGTCAGCTGACACCAATGCCAACATCAACATTGTCTGTCAATAGCATGATCATCATCACACAAGCTGTTCACACTGATGTTTTCATTTCAAACATAAACGTGGAAACTAAAATGAGTGATGGCCTATTAGTGCCACTGCCATCATAAAGACACTGTTATCTCTCATACAACACTGAACGATCAAAACAATGGACACATTCATGTTTAGAGACAAATTAATTACATTTTTTCTTTTTTTTTAATTGTCTAATCAACCAAAACTTTTGCGGACCCCCTGTTGAAGACCTCTGTATTAGTGTATTTTATTATATATTATATATTATATTATAATTTATATCAGTATATATTTTATATTAGTATATATTAGTATATATATTATTATATCTTATTATATGTTAATAAGAATCTGATGATTCCACAGACGGCGTCCCGCTTCCTGTTTGTGACGGCGAGCTGCAAAGACAGGTGAGCTTTACCTGTTCCTCTGGTTCTGTGTGTGTGTGTGTGTGTGTGTGTGTGTGTGTGTGTGTGTGTGTGTGTGTGTGTGTGTGTGTGTGTGTGTGTGTGTGTGTGTGTGTGTGTGTGTGTGTGTGTGTGTGTGTGTGTGTGTCTGTGTGTGTGTGTGTGTGCGTGCGCGTGTGTGGAGGAAGCTGTGTTTTATTGTGAAGAGGAAGCTGTGTTTTATTTACAGGCATTCATTAAACGATTAAATGTGACTTAAAATTATATTTCTGTTTTAATTTGCTTCTTTATTTATTTGCCCTGGAATTAATTCCCTTCAATATTTTCCTATTTAATTTAAGGTTCTTGATTTTTGCATTTCTTATTTATTGATCGAATATGTATTTCTTATTTTACATATTGTTGCATTTGTTTCTTATTTATTCAAATTTTTTTTAATTGATTTTTCCATTGCATTGTTTTTTACTTGAAATGTTGATTTTATTATTTTTTATTTCTTAAAAATAAATATATATAAATATATATATATATATTTATTTATTTATTTTTTCCTGCTTAATTTTCTTCATACATGTCACTCGTCCAGAGTGTTAAAAGTTAGTGTTTCAAAGTAAACGGAGCTGTGTGTCACGTGACCCGTGTGTCACGTGACCCGTGTGTCACGTG
>CM051705.1:651455-663955 GCA_028022725.1 Lycodopsis pacificus | reverse complement strand
AGGTTGGAGTTAGGTTCAGGTGTAGTTTAGATTAGTCGATTGATTGATTAGTCGATTGATTGATTGGTCGAGTGATTGGTCGGTGGATTGATTGATTGGTCGATTGATTGATTAGTTGATTGATTGGTCCATTGATTGATTGGTTGATTGATTGATTCGTTGATTGATTGAGTGGTCGAGTGATTGATTAGTTGATTGATTGGTTGATTGATTGATTCGTTGATTGATTGAGTGGTCGAGTGATTGATTGGTTGATTGATTGATTGGTTGATTCATTGGTCGATTGATTGATTGGTTGAGTGATTGATTGGTTGAGTGATTGATTGATTAGTTGATTGATTAGTCTTAGATCTGTTTTTTATGTGATAATTTGCTGCTTCTTTGTTTTCCGTTATTCAAATAGAAAATATTTTGGTTTTGGACGAACAAAGACATTTGAAGACGTCGTTTTTATAATCGATAATGAAAACAAGTGTTGTTGGTGTTTCAGCGGTTTGGAGACGAAGGCCAGCGTTCTCCGAGCTCTGCGCTGCCTCCTCAGAGACCGAGCGCCCGCCGGCTCCCTGAGGAGGACCAGGACCACGGCCGAGAGGAGCAGCTCCTGGAGGAGGAGGCAGCAGCCGAGGAGGACGACTCCTCGTCGGGCGGAGGACCTCCGAGAGGAGACCTGCTCCGAGCCTCTGCTGCCCAGCCGAGCCGCCTCCGACCCCCTGGGGAAGAGGACCAGACTCTGCTCCCTCACCGGAGAGCTGGAGGCTCAGCTGCAGAGGCTGAACTTCACCGAGGAGGAGGTGGACAAGGAAGAGGAGGCGCAGCAGCGAGGAGCAGGCGACCGGAGGAATCAGGAGAAGAGGTGGAGCTCCAGTCTGAGACGAAGTCCCGGAGGAGAAGCGCTGGACCTCTTGGAGAGAGACTTCAGTGTTCAGAGCATGACCTCCATGATCAACGAGGACTGCTTCTACGACAGCGTGCTGGGGAGACGGACGGCCGCCGCTACCACGCTACACGGCTAACGTGCTAACGTGCTAACGTGGAACTCCAGATCCTGGAGACCTTTCATCAGACCTGATGGTGTTTCTGACCTCCATCACCAGGAAGTTCTCGTCTCATGAACTAAAACACTGACGAACAAGCTCTCATCTCTACGAGATCACAGACGACCGGAGGTATTTGGAAACGAGATACTTTTTTTTTCCAGAAGAGGAAGTTCAACCAGCTGTGATAGCTGATCAGCTGGTATCTGATCAGAACTACGTCGTGCTTTCTTTAATCCATCTCTTTAGAAACTCCTGAAATAACTCGTTACATTATTAAAGCCACTGTTACAGGAAGTAAACACAGATTCTAAGAATAAAGTCAAAATAGAAACAAGTCTTAATTAATACAAACATCATTTTGAAAAGGAAAGTTATGATATTACAGGAATCAAACTATAATTTCACAAAACAACCAGTTGAAGTATTTTTCAGAAAGAGTTCAGTCTTTACCACATATTCTTGAATACGACCTTTTCTAATTAAATTACGTCTTCATGGTTGAAAAAATATGTTTTTGAAAGTTTAGGTAATATTTGAAACATCACGGAAATTACAACTTTATCTTGAATATTGTGACACAGTGTTTTAAATAATAATAAACTCCAGAAGCTTCACAGTTCTGGACCAAACAGGATCTGTGAAACAAACCGCAAACTTCCAAAACACTTTCAGGAAATATGGAACCAATTATTCTATTTTTTTACATTTTCAGGAACACCAAAAAAGGATTTAATGAGATTTAATGATGAAGAACAACGAAGGAATCTTTTGATTTGAGTCAGAAGAAAAACAGGTGAAGTTTGAAGCTTCTTTGTATTTTTTTAAATCAACGGTGGATTTAACAATTTAACAAAACCAAAGTCTCTATCGTTGAATGACCTCAAACACCTGGAGCTCAGAGATTTCTTTTGATGGATTATTTAACATTGTATCGTCACGCGTCTCCTTCATGTTCTGCTGGGAGATCACAGCGTTCCAGAAGCCGAACAGACGAACGTTGGACTCTTTGTTTTCAGTGTTTTGTTGCACTCAGCTGCCTGAACGCGTCTTTATTATTATTTTATTGTAACTTTGTAAATGTTTTTCTTGTACAGTTTATTTTCCTCGGTTGTAGTTTTCTGTTCAACAGATATTTTCTTGACAAAAGCAGTTTTCAGTGAAGCATGAGGAGCTGCTGGATCGACTTATTTATACGTTTCGTTTGGAGGCTGAAACACGACGAAGACGTCCGTGTTCCATTTTAAAGGAACTTTACTCAAGTTATTTTTATTAACTGTTGAAAGAATTTGGTAATTTATTTTCTGAAATATTTGTGTACATCTTTTTAATGACTTGATGCTGTTTAAAGTCCAATAAATCAGTATTTAATAAGTCTTTGATTTCAAATGATTCATTGTGTTCAACTTTAAACAACCATGTTGTCAGATATTTGTATCAATTAGCTTGTTTGTCAAATTTATTTTCTTTTTCTCTGAGAGTGAGCTGTTCAGATGGATATCATACTCATGGTTAGCCTAGCTTAGCATAACAACTGGAAGCAGGGGGAAACGGCTAGCCTAGCTTTGTTCAGAGCTCGACAATACTGAAGTAAGCAGAGTTGATTTTTGTCTCGTATATAATATTTGCAGTTCTTTTTTGTTTACTTCCTCCTTCTCTGGACACGGACAAGCTAGTTAGCTAACTAGCCAGCTTTTGACATGTACAAGCTAGTTAGCTAACTAGCCAGCTTTTGACATGTACAAGCTAGTTGGCTAGCTAGCCTGCCCTGGAGATGGACAAGCTATGAAGCTAACTAGCCAGCTCTTGGTATGGACGAGGTATCTGCGTTAACAGACATGTTTAGAGAATTATTCTGCCTTCCTTTAGGCCCCGCCCACAAAAATACATCATGTTTACTCACAGAAAAGGGTTCTACACACTGTATGTGTGTGTTGTGTGTGTGTGTTGTGTGTGTGTGTGTTGTGTGTGTGTGTTGTGTGTGTGTGTTGTTTGTGTTTGTGTGTGTGTGTGTGTTGTGTGTGTGTGTGTGTGTGTGTTGTTTGTGTGTGAGAGAGTCTTTGTTCTCCTCACTGTCACGGAAAAACCTTTTCAACAATGAACGGGTTTGTATTTATTCGTATTTATGTTCCCGTTGAGTCATGAATATATGAATATGTATTTTGTTATCTCCTCAGTCTGGCTTCTCTTCAGTGTTCCTGGATGCTCTGAAAGCAGGAAGTTAAAGTGTGTGTGATGGTGAGTCTGGAGGAGAAAGTAAAAACCTTCACAACACACTTAAATATCTGATGGAACGACGTCGAGAACATTTCTCTCCGTCGTACGTTTTGATTTAAGTTTTCATCAGGAGGCCAAATATGTTTAGTTCGAGGCCCAGATTTGCCCACCGCTGACACATACAGTCAGCTGGTTGTTTGAGCAGCAGGAATGTGCTGAACATCAACATTTCAATACACACACACACACACACACACACACACACACACACCTGATTGTGTGTGTGTGTATATGCGTGTGCATGTGTGAGTGTGTGTGTCTCACAGTGAGTGTCGGACGATGAACACATCACATCTGTCAGCTGGTGAGTTTCTAGTTTTATTTTATTGTTCACATGATCAGATGTGTTAATATATTACATATATACATATGTATGTTATATAACATGTATATACACATATATGTGTATATATATTATATATATTATATACATGTGTGTGTATAGTGTGTGTGAGTGAGTGTCTGTGTGTTACGCTGAGATAAAACGGTTCCTTTATATTCCTGTCTGTGTGTTGATTGATGGTTGATGGAGTCTCGGGGGAGATGATGGGGGGGGGGGGGGTGTGTGTGTGTGTGTTTCTGCCAGATGGTTTGATTCGGGTCCAAACTATTATCGGTGTGAATGTGGAGGTCAGAGGTCAAACTGTCTGCTTTAATGTGAAGCTAATTTCAGTCGTATTGAATGAGAGGAATGACTTCTTCTTCTTCTTCTTGTTATACACATATTATACACTGTGCGTTATACACATTTTATACACTGTGTTATACATATATTATACACTGAGTTATACACATATAATACACTGTGTTATACACATATTATACACTGTGCGTTATACACATTTTATACACTGTGTTATACATCTATTATACACTGTGAGTTATACACATATAATACACTGAGTTCTACACATATAATACACTGTGTTATACACATATTATACACTGTGTGTTATACACATATTATACACTGTTATACACATTATACACTGTGTTATACACACATTATACATTGTGAGTTATACACATAATACACTGAGTTATACACATATTATACACTGTGTTATGCACATATTATACACTGTGTTATACACATACTATACACTGTGTTCTACACATAATACACTGTGTTATACACATATTATACACTGAGTTATACACATATTATACACTGTGTATTATACTGATACTATACACTGTATTATACAGATATTATACAGATATTATACACTGTGTATTATACAGATATTATACACTGTATTATACAGATATTATACAGATATTATACACTGTGTATTATACAGATATTATACACTGTATTACACAGATATTATACAGATATTATACACTGTGTATTATACACTGTGTATTATACATATATTATACAGATATTATACACTGTGTATTATACATATATTATACAGCTATTACACACGGTGTATTATACATATATTATACAGATATTATACACTGTGTATTATACACTGTGTATTATACATATATTATACACTGTGTATTATACACTGTGTTCTCTCTATTATAGATCCACAGCTGGAATGATCAGTTTTATATTGATGGTTATTTTTAAATCAACTAATAATCAACAATCCCAAACGGCTTCTCAAATATCTGCAGACTCGTGAACTTTTTCTAAATTTGTTCTTAATTTATAGACAATTATTCAAAATGTAATCAACTGAATAGATAATTTAAATAATTTTTGGTCGGTTTTTTACGTTGATTCTTTTCAAGTATCCGTTTGAAAACACAGATTTATTCAACTGTATTATAATAAATCTCTCTTTTAAAAAGTGTAATTTATTATTATCGTCGTCAGGATGCAGTCGAGAGCAGCAAAGGCTGCTGGGAAAATATTCAAGGACGCTCTGAGATTTAAGAGCTTCTAAAAACAACAACTTCAATTAATAAAACGTTGATAATGTTATTGTTCGTCTTCTGGATGAAACGTCAGTGACGACAAAATCATTTCAATGAAAGAGAAAACCGCTGCTGAGACATTCTGTCTTTTTTAAGTGATAAAATAATTGTTTTTCTTAAATTAACATAATTTAACAAAGGCTTTTGTGACTCTTTTTTTCTTAAACTGAAAGTGTGTTTTATTGTCATCATTATGTCGTATATGAAAACTAGCAGAATATAACTTCTGTAACAATAACACAAACATGTATTATCCTGCAGAAAAACCTCCAATCAGTTCAAACATTCTCCAGTAAGTCAACATATTTTCATATCATGTTTATTGTGTTTTATGATGCGAGTCTTGTTTTGGAAAATAATGACTTAATATTTCTATTCTTTTGAATTAAACATTAAAAACCCCGATCTGCTGAATGAATGAAGCTCTCATTGAATTAATGATTTGACATTTGTTCCTTTCAGAGGATCAATCTATGAACTGATCATAATCAAACGGCTCGTGGAGGGCTGCAGACGTTTTCTATTACGCGGGTAAGTGAACCAATTATTTCTTTATCTGAGTACGAGGTTCCCAACCTGAGGTTCCCGACCCCCCAACGGGACCCAGGACGAGCGTAGGACGTCCCAAGATCCTTTTTATGTCTTTACACGAAACGTCTTCAGGCCTTTTGTGTGTAAAATAACTGTGTGATCTCTGCTTTTATTTCTCGCTCGTCATACGATCGCTGTGTTATCACATTAAGAGACGTCTGGTGTCTGCAGCTCCTTTAGGACTCTGCCACGTTTAAGCCGCAGTGACTTCTGTTTCGTTCACGATGAGCTCATCGCTCGTTGTCTCCGGGTGGGAAACTTCGTCTTTGCTGAGTTCTTATTTGTTGTTGAGTGACTGAATCGACACGACAACATTAATCAAGCGGTGTTGCTGGTTTGAACCAGTGAAACAGCGGCTTTAATGTGGTGTTGTTCCCACAGAGGGGGGGGGGGTTATTGTGTGCAGTTTGGTGTGGAGGCTGCAGGAGTCCGTGCAGGTCTGAGGCTGATAAGACTGCAGGATTATGGTAATAACAGACTGCTGCTGACGGACCGCCGGGTCCCGTCCAGCCCCAAACGGGTGGGCGGGCCGCGGACGCTTATCAGCGCTCTGCAGAGGGTGATTCTTCACACGGTCACATGACGGGCGACACCTCGACTCCACTGCAGAACAGCTCAGCGGGTTCTTATCACCAAACCAGGACCGGGGCGACGACCCGCCGGAGCGCCTTGATTGTTTTTTTTAAAAAGCACCAATGATGTCGTCAGGCGTCTGAGACCAGCTGATATGATCAGAAACAACCAGTAATGAGCCGCTGCCTTCACGCTCAATAGATTCTTTTGTTTTTTTAAACGAGGCTGTTTCGCTTCTTTTTTTTTTCGGCGCTCGTTGAAACTCTTTCTGTTATCAAAAAATAAATGTAACTGGTGTCGTCCAAAGAACCAGGAGAACGGTCCAGGTGGTGAAAAGCGACCACGAGGAGGGACTCCTGCGGCGTGGCGTACCCCGCCATCGACTCCTCCGATAAAGAAACGCTGCTCTGCGGCTCTGCTGACCTTCAGGTTAGAAACTAAGACAAAAGAACTGGTTCCTGAACCGGACTTTTTTGTTCGTGCGGACGTTTCCTCTGGTGCATCTCTTCTCCAGGACGCAGAATGGGATGAAACTGTATGTACGGTTGCCAAGGAGACGGGGTAGTTAAACCCACGACGACTGTTTCCATTCCCTCCGCTTCGTCCTCAGCAAATCACAACACAAGGTAAGACTTTGTCTCCTCGCGACGTTTAAACTCCAGCAAGAAGAACTTGGATCTTAGTTTCTCCTGCAGAGAGTTCAACAGACCCGAGGGACTGCAGACAGAATAGAGTCAATGATCACCACATCATCAGCTGCACAGCAACTACCGCAGGCAATCAGCGACAAATAAAGAAATAAATGGAAGGCGCTCCCGTCAGCAGCCTCAGCTGTGCGTCCGTCACGCTCCCGCGCTCACTTCATTCTCATTTCTCCTCTGGTTGCAGCTCGCTGGAGCCCGGCGGAGGAATTATCTGCTGTCAGGACCTGCCGGAGGCGGGTGGTGTTGGGGGGGGGTGAGCCATGCTGTCCACCGCCGTTCAGATCCTGGCGTTCGCCCTGGCGCTGCTCGGCGTCCTCGGCACCACCGTGGCCACACTGCTGCCCAACTGGAAGGTGAGCGTCAACGTCTGGTCCAGCGTCATGACCCCCATCTCGCAGATGCAGGGTCTGTGGATGGACTGCGTCTGGTACAGCTCCGGCGTCTTCAGCTGCACCGTGAAGAACTCGGTGCTGTCGCTGCCGGCCTGTCTGCAGACCACGCGGGCCGCCATGGTTCTATGCTGCATGGTGGCGTCGTTCGGACTGTGCCTCGCCTCCCTGGGGCTTAAATGTACCCGCTGGGGGGGCAGCCACCGGGCCAAGGGGCACACGGCCATCGCCGCCGGAGGCTGCTTCATCCTGGCCAGCTTCCTCTGCCTCGTGCCGGCGTCCTGGTACACCAACGAGGTCATCGCCGCCTTCCTGACCACGGACCTGCCGGACAGCAGCAAGTATCAGCCGGGAGGAGCTCTGTGCGTCACCTTCCTCTCGGCCGGCTTCCTCCTGGCTGCGGGGGTCATCTTTTGTCTGTCCTGTCCTGGAAAGAGGACAGGACGGCCGGACTACGCGTCCCCCGATGATCCCGACCCACTCGTGGCGTACCGGGAGGACCGGCGGAGGCGGGAGCTACAGACGGAACGCGTGCCGCCGAAAAACAGGCGAAACCTGACGGTTCGGCTGCAGATGGACAAAGCGAATCGGCAGAAACCTCCTGAACCTCAGCGGGACCAGGTCTACCCGTCTCCCTCCAAACCCCGTCCGAAGGACATCAAGGACAGCTACAGCCTGCAGGAGTACGTCTAGTCCCCTCGGCTGAGACGGGGAATGTGGAGTTCCTCAGCCGAGGGTCTCCGGCTGACAGTGGGGGGAGGGGGGGGGGGGGCAGAGAACCGGAGCTCTGTGAAGGAAGAGAGCTTTAAAAACTGCACAGTCAACAAACTGTAAATCCTTTAAGAACCGCAGCTTTGTCAAACCAAAGGTCTAAAAAAGATAAAGATAACTGAGCTCTACCTGAAGTTTTAAAGCATCATTTTCCATCGTAGTCTGTCAAACAGGGCCGACCCAAATGAACCAAACCGACCCAAACCGACCCAAACGACCCAAACCGACCCAAACGACCCAAACGACCCAAACGACCCAAACTGACCCAAACCGACCCAAACGACCCAAAACTACCCAAACCGAACCAAACGACCCAAACCGACCCAAACCGACCCAAAACGACCCAAACCGAACCAAACGACCCAAACCGACCCAAACCGACCCAAACGACCCAAACCGACCCCAAACGACCCAAACCAAACAAAAGAAACTGCACCTGTATCGTAGACATTCATTTTAATTAAATAAACTACAAAAAAGTACAACAAACAGTTTTTTTCGTAGCTTTGAGAAACACTTTTTGTTAAATCTCTGGTTTTACCAGCTAAACATCTAACTGGTGTAAATGTCAGGAAGATGGCTGAGCTGACAGAAGTAACGTGAGCTTGATGAACTCATTAAAACGCTGATAATGTTACTATAAAGACATACGTCCCACCTTCATCTGGTAGAATTCATACATTTAAGATGAACTTCAAACATTAACTAGAAAATGATAAAAGACTTCAGAATGACAAACGAAATCCAGGAATAACTTCTTATTCTTTAGCTCGACCCAAATAATCCTCAATAATAAAGACGTGAGTACATCATGTAAAATAAAAATACAAAAGATATAAAGATCTAAAGTTAGAAAACAAAAGTCGATCCTGTAACAACTGAATACATTCTGGCTTTTATGGAAAATACTCGACATCAGACAATTTAACTTAGTTTTTGTATTCTTCAAACACAAAATTGGAACAAAAGTTATTTAGAATTTCAGTAAAAAAAATCATACAAAGAAAAACAAACAAAGCAAATGATTAACATATCTCATATGATAATATCACAGAATAATAATAGTTTATGTTGATAAAGAAACATGATAATGAAAGTCTGGTCTTTTGGTCGGCTCTGAACTCTCTGTGCTTTACATGTTTACATGTTTACGTGTTTACATGTTTACATGTTTACATGTTTACGTGTTTACATGTTTACATGTTTACATGTTTAGATGTTTACATGTTTAGATGTTTATGTGTTTACGTGTTTACATGTTTACATGTTTATGTGTTTACGTGTTTACATGTTTACATGTTTAGGTGTTTACGTGTTTACATGTTTACATGTTTAGGTGTTTACATGTTTAGGTGTTTACGTGTTTACATGTTTACGTGTTTACATGTTTACATGTTTCTATGTTTACGTGTTTACGTGTTTAGATGTTTACATGTTTACATGTTTAGATGTTTACATGTTTAGATGTTTATGTGTTTACATGTTTACATGTTTATGTGTTTACGTGTTTACATGTTTACATGTTTACGTGTTTACATGTTTAGATGTTTACGTGTTTACATGTTTACCTCTTTAGATGTTTACATGTTTACATGTTTACATGTTTAGATGTTTACATGTTTACATGTTGAGATGTTTGCAGCTTAAATGTTGTGAAAGCTGCCTTTTTACAGAAGAAACAAAGTCCAGATCCAAAGCGACGACTCTGCTCTGTCTTTTCTCAGCGGTTCATTGGGGGGGGGGGGGGGGGGGGGGGGGGGGGGGGCAGCATGAGAGAGGTAATGATGCTCTTTGCTTTCCCATTATCCTCTCACCACGGTTGGATACACACACACACACACACACACACACACACACACACACACACACACACACACACACACACACACACAGAGTCCGGATGCAGACGGTCCGCAGCGTTTTGGTGTCAATCAAACCTGTCAACGCTTCCTGCGAGTAAAGAAAGCTGAACCCCAACGCAAGAAATACGATTGAAAGGAGAAACGATTCAGTTCATCAGCATTAATGTAGAAAACACATGATTAAAATCAAAGCATGACTGAAGAACAAATAAAACGAGGGCTACACAAGTGGACAATGTCTTCCTCTATGTTTATTGAATAAACACTGATGCTATTCATTTCTTTCTTTCATCAGAATTAACTCCATATTAATGTCATAACCTCGCTGAGCAATCATCACAAGTGAACGGCTGAGGATCACGGTGTCAGCTGCTGATGTTATCGTCTTTGAATGTAATCGATCAGCAGAAGATTGTGGATTCACGTTCCAGATGAAGAACGATCGCCATGTTTTCAATCTGTCGACCAATAAAAACATACAAGTTGTTTGAATACAAGTAGAACTCCGTCCACACCAGAAAACCTTGATTCACAGTTTTGTTATGCAGAAATATTCAGACGTCTCAGTGGACGTTCAGGAACAGAATCCTGCCGAGGAAGACTAAGAGGAAGACTCCGAGGAAGACTCAAAGGAAGACTCCGAGGAAGACTCTGAGGAAATTCGCCTCATTCACGTGAGTTGAAATTGTTTTAACTCGGCCGAGAAATTCACGTGAGGCTGTGTCTTTAGAGCCTATCAGCGTTGAGATGCTCCTCCTTCATCACTGACGTCCTGACGCTGAATCAGGATAAACAGATTGAATCCGTCTGTTCACCCAGAGCTCTACGATACCTCATATTAGTACAGAGACCAGACTGTGTGTTTAAATGTGTGTGTAAACCATATGTACAATCAATGAATAGACGCTGACATATTTACGTCTACAGTTGCACTCAAAATTATTCAACCCCCATTGAAAATTAGGTTTATTGGCAAAATTGACAAACTTTCAGCTGTTTTGAATAAACAGCTCAACACAACAAAAACTACAAGTGGTTTCTCCAAATTCAACACAAAATGCCACTTTTCATGACTACTGCAGTCTCAAACTCATTGAACCCCTTCATGACGAGCATCTTTAGTGCTTCGTAGAACATCTTTAGTGCTTAGTAGAACATATTTAGTACTTCGTAGAGCATCTTTAGTACTTCGTAGAGCATCTTTAGTACTTAGTATAGCATCTTTAGTACTTAGTATAGCATCTTTAGTACTTAGTATATCATCTTTAGTACTTCGTAGAGCATCTTTAGTACTTTGTAGAGCATCTTTAGTGCTTCGTAGAGCATCTACTGCTTAGTAGAGCATCTTTAGTGCTTCGTAGAGCATCTACTGCTTCGTAGAGCATCTTTAGTGCTTAGTAGAGCATCTTTAGTACTTCGTAGAGCATCGTTAGTGCTTCGTAGAGCATCCACTGCTTAGTATATCATCTTTAGTGCTTCGTAGAGCATCTTTAGTGCTTAGTAGAGCATCTTTAGTACTTCGTAGAGCATCTTTAGTACTTCGTAGAGCATCTTTAGTACTTAGTATAGCATCTTTAGTACTTAGTATAGCATCTTTAGTACTTCGTAGAGCATCTTTAGTGCTTCGTAGAGCATCTTTAGTGCTTTGTAGAGCATATTTAGTGCTTAGTAGAGCATCTTTAGTACTTAGTATAGCATCTTTAGTACTTAGTATAGCATCTTTAGTACTTCGTAGAGCATCTTTAGTACTTCGTAGAGCATCTTTAGTGCTTAGCATAGCATCTTTAGTACTTCGTAGAGCATCTTTAGTACTTCGTAGAGCATCTTTAGTGCTTCGTAGAGCATCTTTAGTGCTTCGTAGAGCATATTTAGTGCTTAGTAGAGCATCTTTAGTACTCCGTAGAGCATCTTTAGTACTCCGTAGAGCATCTTTAGTGCTTCGTAGAGCATCTTTAGTGCTTCGTATAGCATCTTTAGTGCTTCGTAGAGCATCTTTAGTGCTTCGTAGAGCATCTTTAGTGCTTAGTAGAGCATCTTTAGTGCTTCGTAGAACATCTTTAGTGCTTCGTAGAGCATATTTAGTACTTCGTAGAGCATCTTTAGTGCTTAGTAGAGCATATTTAGTGCTTCGTAGAGCATATTTAGTGCTTCGTATAGCATCTTTAGTGCTTCGTATAGCATCTTTAGTGCTTCGTAGAGCATCTTTAGTGCTTAGTAGAGCATCTTTAGTGCTTCGTAGAACATCTTTAGTGCTTCGTAGAGCATATTTAGTACTTCGTAGAGCATCTTTAGTGCTTCGTAGAGCATCTTTAGTGCTTCGTAGAGCATCTTTAGTGCTTCGTATAGCATCTTTAGTGCTTC
>CM051705.1:636455-648955 GCA_028022725.1 Lycodopsis pacificus | reverse complement strand
CACACACACACACACACTCACATACACACACACACACACACGCACACACACACACACACACACTCACATACACACACACACACACACACACACACACACACACACACTCACATACACACACACACACACACACACACACACACACACTCACATACACACACACACACACACACTCACATACACACACACACACACACACACACGCACACACACACACACGTGGTCCTGTGAAAGTGAAAGTGAAGTCTGTCCGGACTCCATTTTAAAGTTGGCAGCAGGAGGAAGAACAGGACGTCGTGTTGAGGTTGAGTTGATTCTAATATTTACTCGTTCTATTGATTCATCTGAGAATATTTTCTGATACGTTGTTTATTAATCCGTTTTAATAGATAACATGAAAGCGTGTGTGTCTCAGAGCACAGCGTGACTCTTCACATGTTGTCATTTCCTGGTTTCTGAGTCTTGGCAGCTGCGTGACAGAGTCACAGTTCATCATTCTGAAGGCTGTAAAACACGTCTTTGATCAAACTCATGTGAAATCAGGACGAG
This sequence comes from Lycodopsis pacificus, assembly GCA_028022725.1. NCBI lineage: Eukaryota > Metazoa > Chordata > Actinopteri > Perciformes > Zoarcidae > Lycodopsis > Lycodopsis pacificus. The sequence goes on along the minus strand of CM051705.1, from coordinate 648,406 downwards.
GTGACCAACTTCAGAGGTGGACTCACTTTATTACACCGTTTGTGTCTCAGTGTCACTGACTGGAGGAGATGAGTGATTTGGAAGAAGAGGCGGACGGATCAGAGTCCAGCCGTCCGTCCGTGAAGAGTGCTCGGTCCAAAGGGGATCCTCCAGCCTTCAGTCCTGAAGCTGGACCCTCACACACACAGTAAGAGACGGTTCAGTTGTTCCATGCTGTACGCTGCAGTGCAGCTCTGCTCTTTCACACTTACACGAGCTTTGTTATATTCAGTCACTGGGGACGTCTCGTTCAAGTTGATTTGGCTTTTTAAAGAGTAAATCTGCTGAGTCCGGTCCGATAAGTTGACCAACGATGTGTCTGACACACGGAAATAAACAGTTGTAGGTTCTAACTCTGCCACACCTTGTGTTTCCCGAGCTGCTCGGCTCATGAAGTGGTTTAAGGTGCAGCTTTACATGCGACACTGGAACAAACAGACAACTGACTCCAATGCAAGACGTGAAACACGGAGCAGGTGAAGTCTTTACTTTGCAGCAAAGCTTCGGTAAACAGGAATGCCGTCCAGAATCAGCAGAGGCTGAGTCAAAAACACACCAAAGAAAGGTGTCAATACCACGAATACAGCAGAAAAGACGACGCTAGAGGAGGAAGTACTAACACGAGCAAAAGACTGAGTACACAAGGGAGCAAAGGTAGAGGGTGAAAGGTCAAACTAACCAGGGCGAGGCAGGTAACCACAGGCGGAAACACACAAAGACAGGAAGTGAAGCTACCTGAAACAAGACACCAGGTGAGTCCTTCAAAATAAATCGGGACACAATAACATCTCCTAAGAGCAGGGACAATCATGACATGATGAAATGTAGTTGTAGCTCCCTCCACACTACTCACTACTTATATATTGTAACGGACTGAGGACATATAATGTTAACCTGTTATGTTAGGTGTTCTGGTGTTACAGAAAGTGTTCTAAGATGTTATATAAGATTGGTTCTTGCATTTACGGAGGTCACTGAAGGCCTCATGCCTTGACGGATGTTGTGGGTTTAGTGCTGGAACGTATGCTGCGTTCACACCGGTCGCGTTGATTTTTTGACGCACTGCAAAATCGCGTCCAACGCGCCGCCGGTCGTGTTCACACCAGACGCCGCAAAATCGCGTAGCGCCGGAGAGGGGGCGTGGCTTATCGACTGGAAGCCGTTCACCTGGCCGCCATTTCTTTCCGCTATCAACCGTGAAAGGAATAAAAGGACAATTGCTGCTTTGTACGTGTTGTGGAAGTCCCTCAAACGTCGGAATGCCAAACGCCGTCATGTCTGGTTCATGACATCGTTCAGAGGAGCTCCGTGGATTGTATCGAGCCACACGTCTGTTTACTGCAGCTGTACGAACACTAAATAAACTGATCGGCTGTGATTCAACGGCAATAAACCGACAAAAAGGGAAATAACTACGTAATGATGCCGATTTGTAGGCGACTTGTCTTCTCAATGGAGCTCTGATGGATCGGTGCTATGCTATGCTAACATCGTAGCAGCTCCACCAGCACTCAATAACGTCACGTAGACGTAAATACGGCAGCGTGTTCATGGTTTGTACCGTATGGTTCACACACACATGTGCACATGTTGGTCCGGTCTCTGTTGATATGAGGCATCAGAGCTCTGGTGAACACAGACGGCTACAGGATTTATTTCCTGATTCAACAGCGGCAGGAAGTCAGTGATGACAGGAGGAACATCTCAACGCTGATAGGCTATCACGCCACAGCGTCACGCCATTATTTCGCAGAAGTTGAAAAATTTCAACTCGTGCGTTGGCGATTTTGCGGCGTCCACCGCGCCGCAATAACGCGTCCAACGCGCCGTGCCATCGCAAAATCGCGGCGCGCCGGTCTCATCGCGTCTGTGCAGAGACTTTGTATGTAATCTCGACGCGCGTCAAAAAATAAACGCGACCGGTGTGACCGCAGCATTACAGAAAGTGTTCTAAGATGTCATATAAGATTGGTTCTGGTATTTACGGAGGTCACTGAAGGCCTCATGCCTTCACGGATGTTGTGGGTTTGAGTGCTGGAAGGGAGAGAGTTAGGCTCTGACCGGGAGCTGATGGTGAAAGATGTTCGAGAACGTTAACGGTGCTTATTGTTTGTTGGCGTAGGCTACGGCCCACAGTAGCCTGTACACTGTTCGCAAATAAAGGAACACAAGAAACTAACGTCTCGTAGCTTTCCTGAGCTAGGGTCGCTACAATATGTTATTAAGAGTAGAATGAAGCATTGAAATAGAGCAACGCAGCACAAAAACAGAAAGAAAACTGATTTACAAGAACGATGTGCAGTTATGTGTGTCCACATAAGATGAAGATTTGTTGTTGTCAGATCATGATGATGTCAATGTTAACTCTGCTCTTTACGAGTTCTAATGAGATGTTAAACTGTTGTCTTCCCACAGACTGAGAGCAGCGTCTCCAACACCCAGCTGTCTGTCCATGAAGAGTGATCGGTCCAAAGGGGAACCTCTAAACTTCAGCAATGAACCTGGACCCTCAGACACAAAGTAAGAGACTGTTTCTACTGTAGACTGACCTGAAGAAAACAGAAAAAACACTGAAGAAACACTCTAGAGAACATTAAGGAAATACTGTAGAGAACATTAAAGAAACACTGTAGAGAACAGTAAGAAACACTGTAGAGAACAGTAAGAAACACTATAGAGAACAGTAAGAAACTCTCTAGAGAACATTAAAGAAACACTGTCGAGAACATTAAATAAACACTGTAGAGAACAGTAAAGAAACACTCTAGAGAACATTAAAGAAACACTGTAGAGAACATTAAAGAAACACTCTAGAGAACAGTAAGAAACACTGTAGAGAACAGTAAGAAACACTATAGAGAACAGTAAAGACACATTGTAAGAAACACTCTAGAGAACAGTAAGAAACTCTCCAGAGAACAGTAAGAAACACTGTAGAGAACAGTAAGAAACACTGCAGAGAACATTAAAGACACATTGTAGAGAACAGTAAGAAACACTCTAGAGAACAGTAAGAAACACTCTAGAGAACAGTAAAGAAACACTCTGGAGAACAGTAAAGAAACACTCTGGAGAACAGTAAAGACACACTCTAGAGAACAGTAATGAAGGCATCTTCAGTGTTTGTCAATAAACTACTATTATGAATAACGTTCCGCTCCACATGTATGACTTTGTGCAAAGTTTAGTAAATCAACCTCAGACATGTAGAAAGTATTCACTCTCACACATATGTGTTTCCAGCTGTAGATAAAATCTCCAGAATATGCAGATGGTGAAATAAATATAACTATTCCCACAGACTGAGAGCAGCGTCTCCAACACCCAGCTGTCTGTCCATGAAGAGTGATTGGTCCAAAGGGGAACCTATACACTTCAGCAAGGAACAAGGACCCTCAGACACAAAGTAAGAGACTGTTTATACTGTAGACTGACCTGAAGACAACAGAAAAAACACTGAAGAAACACTGTAGAGAACATTAAATAAACACTGTAGAGAACATTAAAGAAACACTGTAGAGAACATTAAAGAAACATTGTAGAGAACAGTAAAGAAACACTGTAGAGAACAGTAAGAAACACTGTAGAGAACATGAAATAAACACTGTAGAGAACATGAAATAAACACTGTAGAGAACAGTAAGAAACACTCTACAGAACAGTAAGAAACACTGTAGAGAACATTAAAGAAACACTGTAGAGAACATTAAAGAAACATTGTAGAGAACATTCAAGAAACATTGTAGAGAACATTAAAGAAACACTGTAGAGAACAGTAAGAAACACTGCAGAGAACATTAAAGAAACACTGTAGAGAACATTAAAGAAACACTGTAGAGAACATTAAAGAAACACTGTAGAGAACATTAAAGAAACACTGTAGAGAACATTAAAGAAACATTGTATAGAACATTAAAGAAACACTGTAGAGAACAGTAAAGACACACTGTAGAGAACATTAAATAAACACTGTAGAGAACATAAAATAAACACTGTAGAGAACAGTAAGAAACACTGTAGAGAACATTAAATAAACACTGTAGAGAACATAAAATAAACACTGTAGAGAACAGGAATAAACACTGTAGAGAACATTAAATAAACACTGTAGAGAACATTAAAGAAACATTGTAGAGAACAGTAAAGAAACACTGTAGAGAACAGTAAAGAAACACTCTAGAGAACAGTAAAGACACACTGTAGAGAACAGTAAAGAAACACTGTAGAGAACAGTCAAGAAACACTGTAGAGAACATTAAATAAACACTGTAGAGAACATTAAATAAACACTGTAGAGAACAGTAAGAAACACTCTACAGAACAGTAAGAAACACTGTAGAGAACATTAAAGAAACACTGTAGAGAACAGTAAGAAACACTGCAGAGAACATTAAAGAAACATTGTAGAGAACATTAAAGAAACACTGTAGAGAACATTAAAGAAACACTGTAGAGAACAGTAAAGAAACACTGTAGAGAACAGTAAAGAAACACTGTAGAGAACAGTAAAGAAACACTCTGGAGAACAGTCAAGAAACACTGTAGAGAACAGTAAAGAAACACTGTAGAGAACATTAAAGAAACATTGTAGAGAACATTAAAGAAACACTGTAGAGAACATTAAAGAAACACTGTAGAGAACATTAAAGAAACATTGTATAGAACATTAAAGAAACACTGTAGAGAACATGAAAGAAACATTGTAGAGAACATTAAAGAAACACTGTAGAGAACAGTAAAGAAACACTGTAGAGAACATTAAAGAAACACTGTATAGAACAGTGAAGAAACACTCTAGAGAACAGTAAGAAACACTGTAGAGAACATTAAAGAAACACTGTAGAGAACAGTAAAGACACACTCTAGAGAACAGTAAGAAACACTCTAGAGAACAGTAAAGAAACACTATAGAGAACATTAATGAAGGCATCTTCAGTGTTTGTCAATAAACTACTATTATGAATAACGTTCCGCTCCACATGTATGACTTTGTGCAAAGTTTAGTAAATCAACCTCAGACATGTAGAAAGAATTCACTCTCACACATATGTGTTTCCAGCTGTAGATAAAATCTCCAGAATATGCAGATGGTGAAATAAATATAACTATTCCCACAGACTGAGAGCAGCGTCTCCAACACCCAGCTGTCTGTCCATGAAGAGTGATCGGTCCAAAGGGGAACCTATACACTTCAGCAAGGAACCTGGACCCTCAGACACAAAGTAAGAGACTGTTTCTACTGTAGACTGACCTGAAGAAAACAGAAAAAACACTGAAGAAACACTGTAGAGAACATTAAATAAACACTGTAGAGAACAGTAAGAAACACTGTAGAGAACAGTAAGAAACACAGTAGAGAACAGTAAAGAAACACAGTAGAGAACAGTAAAGAAACACTGTAGAGAACAGTCAAGAAACACTGTGGAGAACATTAAATAAACACTGTAGAGAACATAAAATAAACACTGTAGAGAACAGTAAGAAACACTGTAGAGAACAGGAATAAACACTGTAGAGAACATTAAATAAACACTGTAGAGAACATTAAAGAAACACTGTAGAGAACAGTAAGAAACACTCTACAGAACAGTAAGAAACACTGTAGAGAACAGTAAAGAAACACTGTAGAGAACATTAAAGAAACACTGTAGAGAACAGTAAGAAACACTGCAGAGAACATTAAAGAAACATTGTAGAGAACATTAAAGAAACACTGTAGAGAACATCAAAAAAACACTGTGGAGAACATTAAAGAAACACTGTAGAGAACAGTAAAGAAACACTGTAGAGAACAGTAAAGAAACACTGTAGAGAACAGTAAGAAACACTGTGAGAAACACTGTAGAGAACAGTAAAGAAACACTGTAGAGAACAGTAAAGAAACACTGTAGAGAACATTAAAGAAACACTGTCGAGAACATTAAAGAAACATTGTAGAGAACATTAAAGAAACACTGTAGAGAACATTAAAGAAACATTGTATAGAACATTAAAGAAACACTGTAGAGAACATGAAAGAAACATTGTAGAGAACATTAAAGAAACACTGTAGAGAACAGTAAAGAAACACTGTAGAGAACATTAAAGAAACACTGTATAGAACAGTGAAGAAACACTCTAGAGAACAGTAAGAAACACTCTAGAGAACAGTAAAGAAACACTGTAGAGAACATTAAAGAAACACTGTAGAGAACAGTAAAGAAACACTCTAGAGAACAGTAAGAAACACTCTAGAGAACAGTAAAGAAACACTCTAGAGAACAGTAAGAAACACTGTAGAGAACAGTAAAGACACACTCTAGAGAACAGTAAGAAACACTCTAGAGAACAGTAAAGAAACACTGTAGAGAACATTAAAGAAACACTGTAGAGAACAGTAAAGACACACTCTAGAGAACAGTAAGAAACACTCTAGAGAACAGTAAAGAAACACTCTAGAGAACAGTAAGAAACACTGTAGAGAACAGTAAGAAACACTATAGAGAACAGTAATGAAGGCATCTTCAGTGTTTGTCAATAAACTACTATTATGAATAACGTTCCGCTCCACATGTATGACTTTGTGCAAAGTTCATTAAATCAACCTCAGACATGTAGAAAGAATTCACTCTCACACATATGTGTTTCCAGCTGTAGATAAAATCTCCAGAATATGCAGATGGTGAAATAAATATAACTATTCCCACAGACTGAGAGCAGCGTCTCCAACACCCAGCTGTCTGTCCATGAAGAGTGATTGGTCCAAAGGGGAACCTATACACTTCAGCAAGGAACCTGGACCCTCAGACACAAAGTAAGAGACTGTTTCTACTGTAGACTGACCTGAAGACAACAGAAAAAACACTGAAGAAACACTGCAGAGAACAGAAAAGAAACACTGTAGAGAACAGTAAGAAACACTGTAGAGAACAGTAAGAAACACTGTAGAGAACAGTAAAGAAACACTGTCGAGAACAGTAAAGAAACACTGTCGAGAACAGTTAAGAAACACTGTCGAGAACAGTAAAGAAACACTGTAGAGAACAGTAAAGAAACACTGTGGAGAACAGTGAAGAAACACTGTAGAGAACAGTAAAGAAACACTGTATAGAACAGTGAAGAAACACTGTAGAGAACAGTAAGAAACACTGTAGAGAACAGTAATGAAGGCATCCCCAGTGTTTGTCAATAAACTACTGTTATAAAATAACGTTCCCCTCCACATGTAGCACTTCGTGCAAAGTTCATTAAATCAACCTCAGATAAAAGTCATTTTCAGCCTCAGACAGTTGAATCTACTTTATTTAAGATCCATTTTCTGTGGATTTCTAACCAGATCGGCAGAGAAAGGACGGATAACAAGAATGAATTTGAAATGTAAACGTAAATCATCTTTGCACAAGTTCATTAAATCTTAAGCCTAGCCTGTTGATACAGCGTAAGTTTGTCAAAAGTCCACCGCATGTCCGACAACATCAGCAAAGCTAAAGTCAACATCAACTGCTTGTTGTCAAGAAGGTACGCTCAAGTTACACACCTTCGGTTTGCTGTCTCAGACTCAGTAGGGTGGTCAAGTGAGCCATGGCACCTTCTTGGTTATCAGTTGGGCCTCCTCCTCCTTTTGTGTTTCGCTGAGAAGTCCACAACACCTCCAGAGGGTGAGGCAGTGACTGACGGCGTCCCATGTCATCTGCTCACTTGGTGGCCCAGGTGGAATCCTTTCTCTTCATCCTAAGCCTGACAGCCCTCTTCAGCAGCTCTGGATGGCTCTTTGACTGCATGCTCGTGGGCCTTGCCTCAAACTCCCGTTTCTTCATGTTGATGGCTATGAATCCTCTGGTCGGACCTTTGCTTGTTGAGTGTTTGCTGCAAGCTTGACGTACCTCAATTTCTTGTGCTCGTAGGCCTCGCACTGTCAGCTTGATGATGTAAATGAGTTGGTTTCCAGGACACTGCCAACTCACTCCATTGCCACAGCTTTTGTGTAGCGCGTTGCTTCCTCCTGCAGACAAATCTCCACCACATCTCTGCTTCTCTGAGATGGCGTCGGCTTGTTCCATTCTTGTTCCAAGGCCTTAGTAGCCCCTCCCTTGCTGCACTTGGCCCATGATGTCCCCAGTGTTTGATGCGCCGCCTTTTCCTGCATGGTTGCTTCTGCTGGGGAACATTTTAAGCCTTTAGCTTGTGCTAAAAACAGATCATGTGACTCAGTTAGCGTCATCTCCAGTCTTACTTTGGCACACTTTACCCCTCTGTGAGACTGGGGATGGGTAGTTCAAGGACGCCTTAGCTGTCGAGTCCTATGCTGCTAAGGAACCTTGGAAGACCAAGGTGCCTTGTTCTGTGCACCGATTCCTCCTCTTCACTCCAGCTATGCAGGTTAACATCGAGCTGTTGTTCTGGTGGCTGGATTGGTTGCTTGTCTAGTTGGAAGGTGATTTCTTCGGTGCATCGGGTGTCAGTGCAGCACATCTATAGATGTTTTTCAAGGTCCGACTTTGATACTGAGAGTAAGTTTCACTGCAAGTAAATGTTGAAAAAAGAGCGGAAGCCTTTTACCTTTTGAAAGCAGAACATCACTCAATAGGTTCCATGAAGCGCCACCATGCGATATCTGAACTGCAGTGATTAGGCGTGTGAATAAAATGCACAATTTCCAGCACGGGTGTCAGGACGATGTCTAAGCTCTTTGTCCATCAGGCGGTCTTGTTGGATGATGTTCATGAGTCTAGAAAGTTAAACGGAAACGATCATTGACTGTTTTCTGTCTTTGCAGAGAGCTGCAAGCTTTGCAAACACCAAGGTAGTAATCTTTAGATAGACGGTATGTGACTTCACCTCTCTGAGGTCTGTGGCTTTGTTCCTTTTATTCTAGAGCTTGTCTTTCATATTTATATATACATAACTATTTACATTGGTGGTGTTGAACATTTTTTTTATTGAATGAATGAATGAATTAACAGACATGTGGATGTGAATTTGGGAGTTGGTCACCACTAATGTCATGTGTTCATTTCCTCAGAGATGAAGCGAAGAGGACTCATCTTGCGTCGGTGGAGCAGCCGTCCTGCTGTGCTTTGTGTCAGGACGTCCTGAGGGATCCAGTCTCTACCAGCTGTGGACACTGGTTCTGCACACAGTGCATCACCTCATACTGGGACCAGTCTGGTACATCAGCAGACTCTTCTTGTCCCCAGTGTGGAGAAAGATCCAGAAAAAGACCTAGAGTAGAGACAGCCAGTCAGACCAGCTTTCTGAAGGACATTTTAAATGAACATAAGATCAGTCTGAGGAGGAGATGTGAACGTGTGACTGAAGGAAGTGATGAAGCAGGAAGTGGAACCCCCCTCAACAGGATCTACACTGAGCTCTACATCACAGAGGGACAGAGTGAAGAGGTTAACACTCAACATGAGGTGAGGCAGCTTGAGACAACTTCCAAGAAGAAGAGCCTCCATGACACTCCGATCAAGTGCCACGACATCTTTAAAGCCTCCGCTGACCAACAGAGACGCATCAGAGTCGTTCTGACCAACGGCGTCGCCGGAGTTGGAAAAACCTTCTCGGTGCAGAAGTTCACTCTGGACTGGGCCGAGGGTTTGGAGAACCAAGATGTCAGTCTGGTGGTTCTGCTGTCGTTCAGGGAGCTGAACTTGATCAAAGATGAGCAGTACAGTCTTCTCCAGCTGATCCATGTTTTCTATCCAACATTACAGAAGATCACAGCAGAGGAGCTCTCTGTCTGTAGAGTTGTGTTCATCTTTGATGGTCTGGATGAAACCAGACTTTCACTGGATCTCATCACCAATGAGGTCGTGTCTGATGTCACACAGAAGGCGTCGGTCAACGTGCTGCTGATGAACCTCATCGAGGGGAACCTGCTTCCCTCGGCTCTCGTCTGGATAACTTCCAGACCTGCAGCAGCCAATCAGATCCCTCGTAGACGTGTTGACAGGGTAACAGAAGTACGAGGCTTCACCGACCCCCAGAAGGACGAGTACTTCAGGAGGAGGTTCAGTGATGCAGAGCTGTCCAGCAGCATCATCTCACACATCAAGACATCCAGGAGCCTCCACATCATGTGTCTGATCCCAGTCTTCTGCTGGATCACTGCTACAGTTCTGGACCACATGTGGACTACAGACCAGAGAGGAGAGCTGCCCAAGACCCTGACTGACATGTACTCACACTTCCTGCTGGTCCAGACAAAGAGGAAGAAGCAGAAGTACCATCAGGGACATGAGACGAGTCTTCAGGAGCTGACGGAGGCTGACAGGGAAGTCCTTCTGAAGCTGGGGAGGCTGGCGTTTGAACATCTGGAGAAAGGAAACATCATGTTCTACCAAGAAGACCTGGAGCAGTGTGGTCTTGATGTCACGGAGGCCTCGGTGTTCTCAGGAGTTTGTACAGAGATCTTCAAAAGAGAGAGTGTGATCTTCGGGAAAACTGTCTACTGCTTTGTTCATCTGAGTGTTCAAGAGTTTCTGGCTGCAGTCTACATGTTGCACTGTTTCACAAACAGGAAGACAGTGGTACTGAAGGATTTCATGGGGAAATACTACAAGTGTTCATCTCTGGAGGACTTCCTGAAGAGAGCCATGAAGAAATCCCTTGAAAGTCGAAATGGCCACCTGGACCTGTTTGTCCGCTTCCTTCATGGCCTCTCTCTGGAGTCCAACCAGAGACTCTTAGGAGGCCTGCTGGGTCAGACAGACAACAGTCCAGAAACCATCCAGAGAGCCATCAACAACCTGAAGAAGATGAAGAGTAAGAACATCTCTCCTGACAGAAGCATCAACATCTTCCACTGTCTGATGGAGATGAACGAGCTCTCAGTACATCAGGAGATCCAAGAGTTCCTGAAGTCAGAGAACAGATCAAAGAAGAGACTCTTAATGTTCCACTGCTCAGCTCTGGCCTACATGCTGCAGATGTCAGAGGAGGTTCTGGATGAGTTGGACCTGGAGAAGTACAAGACATCAGCTGATGGACGACGGAGACTGATTCCAGCTGTGAGGAACTGCAGAAAGGCTCGGTAAGTGCATTGTTTGTTTGTTTTTTAACTCGCTTTGTATTTAGTTTTCAACAACATAACAACATGCGTTTTCAGACAGTTACTTTCTTTGTCCATTTTTCAGCTGCATGTAGTCTTGGTGCACAAAATAATAATAATAAAATAATAAAATAATGAAATGAAATAAAATAAATAAAAACAAGGGATGAAGAAATAATAATTGCGTCAGATATAATAATACATCATCAGCGTAAAGAGATATTTTATGCTCTTCTTCATGTATTACAGTTCCTTTTATTGTGTTGTCATCTCGGATGAGCTGGGCCAAGAGTTCAACACTAACATCAAACAGCAGGGTGATAGAGGGCAGCCTTGTCTGCAGCCACGTTCCACCTGAATCTTTGTGATCTATATCCATTAACTAACAGCTGCCTGCGCTGATGAATATAATGTTTGATTCCAATTTAAAAGGTTTTAGTGTTTGGAATAAATATTGCCATGATGCCCGGTCAAATGCTTTTTGAGCATCTAGGGACATGATCATTGCTTCTGTTTCCTCTTCTTTCTGATGGGATATTATGTTTAATAAGCGTCGTACGTTATCGCCGTAGTATCTTCCAGTGATGAATCCCGTCTGATCGGGATGGATGATTCCAGTTATTACAGGATGAACTCTTCTTGCTACGATTGCTGTTAGAATGCGCAGGTCCCCGTTCAGCAGTGATATCGGTCGTTAGGATTGGCACTCTGTGGGGTCTTTACCTTCTTTATGAATTACCACTCTAGTTGCCTCAGTCCAACACGGTGCCATAGTTTTAGATTCTAATGCATGGTGGTCTGCTTTTAGCAACAGTGGTGATAACATATCCTTGAAGGTTTCATAATATTCATTAATATATCCATCTGGTCCTGAGCGTTG
>CM051705.1:618955-631455 GCA_028022725.1 Lycodopsis pacificus | reverse complement strand
GAGAACACTGGATCTGAGCTACAACAAGCTGAAGGATTCAGGAGTGAAGGTGCTGAGAGGTTTTCTGGAGAGTCCACATTGTAGACTGGAGACTCTGAGGTGGGTTCACTGTCTGCTGCTAGTGCAGCACCTTCATGTTTCATCAATAACTCTATTTGATTGATCTACGTATAGATCCATGAAGTGAGACATCTTCTGGTCATATGTTCCACTTCACATCAGCTGCCTCGTTGTCTGCATGTCATCCTCTACAGCACACGTGTCAAACTCAAGGCCCGCGGGCCGAATCCGGTCCGCCTCGTCGTTTTATGTGGCCCGCGAATCCGCCAGCAAAAAAATAATTAAAAGTTAGACTTGAAAATAAAAGTATCCCCACGGTCGAAATGATGAGATAGAAAGTTGAAATGATGAGACAGCATGTTGTCTGTGTGCCGACATTAAAACGATCACAACAGGTGGACCGGAGAGGCAACAGCCCGAAAAGAGGTTTGAAAAAGATCCACAAATAATCCCAAAATGTCCACGAAGAGAAACACTGATGCAGAGGGAAGAAGATGTAATGAACGATGTGAAAGAGAACACATGTTTGTGCTTCAAGGAGAACAGCGGTCTGTGTTCTGTGTTCTGAGGCGTGTCGGTGATGAAGGATACGATTCACGTCGCACTTTGACACCAAACACGGAGCTAAATTCAGCCTCAAGAAAAACACCAAACTGTCCAAGAATTCAAAGGCAGAATGCAACCACAGCAGAACATATTCACACAGCTGCAGCCAGTGCAGGCTGAAGGATGTGAGCAGAGCTCCGGCAGATACAGACTTTAAACATGTCCGTGTGTGAAGAAACACCATCGCAGACGAGTTCATGAACCAGCAGCAACCTGACAGCACAGCAGCAAGAGACGAGCAGCGACTCGTGTTTTAATGAAGTGTTGATGAAGCACAGACAACACGGACACATCATCCATCATGTTCATCACCTGACTCTGATGCAGCTGCCATGACGACCACAGGGAGCAACATGATGATGCAGAGAGGCGACACAAACACCTTTGAACAACGTTCATGTCATAACTCCTGTTTGATATTTGTCTTTGTTATTTCTTCAATAGTTTGATCTTTGATCGAGTCATGTGGGTTTATTAACCCTCAATTAAAATGATTTATGTTATAATAACAGAAATGTGTTTAAATAGCATTTCTCATTGATATAACTGCATGTACAATATGTTTACACTTGAATAAACAATAATCAAATGCAGAGAGTTATTGATCAATATGTCAGGAGACGTTAGTTACAGTCTTACAGTTACAACCGGCCCTCTGAGGACCGTGGTGCTGATGTGGTCCAGAGGAGATGAGTTTGAGATCCTGATGTACAATCATCAAATGTACAACTTGTCTGCTTCATGCTGCTGTTGGATGGATTACTGAACAGGCCGACCGGGCACAGGCCCAGGGGCCCAAAGGGTCAGGGGCCCAAAGGGTCAGGGGCCCAAAGGCTCAGGGGCCCAAAGGGTCAGGGGCCCAAAGGCTCAGGGGCCCAAAGGGTCAGGGGCCCAAAGGCTCAGGGGCCCCTGAGCTTCAGCTTGTTAGATCCGGGAGCTTTATGCGTGATGCCGGCTCACTAGTGATCAGCTCTCTACTGAAGGTTGATCAGCTGGGGGTGAGGAGACTCGGCTGGCGTTGCTCACTCGTCTCTCCTGACTCGACCTGCTTCCTCTGGGAGCTGCACTCAGCAGAGAGGCCCTCTGGCCGAGTGCAGCTACCAGTCGCCTCACTTAACGGCAGCTTTCCTCTGATGGATGGAGGCTCGTGCTGCAGGATAGCTTGTAGGATTGAAGCTGTCAGGGATTGTTTGGTGGACGAGGAACTAGGACAACATTCACAACGCTTTAGTTGTTCTGCACACAGGAACACTTTCACTCTTTACAGTCATGAGGACTTATTTCTACTTGGTGGATTAAATCTCAGAGATCTACTTTAAATTCAGTTGAGATAAGTATTGCAGGATAATCAGTGAGGGCAGAGCAACAGCTCACACAGGAACACTCTTCTGCTTCAGTCATGACGATGTGATTGTAATGTGTAAACTGCTGCTGTGCTGAGGCTGGTGAGCGAGTGATGAATCCTTCTGTGTTTTCACATCTGCAGCAGCGTCACGACTGACTTCATGTGTCTCTGGTGTCCTTCTGATGATATTTCATGATACTGTTGCCTCTGATGTGGATCATATTTGACTGCTGCTCTTCAGTGTGTGGATGAATACGTGTTGCAGCGCTGCAGTGTTGCTGCATTGATCTGTTGCTCTGTTGTCATGTTGCTTCAGCCTGTTTGAATCAGTGATGAACAGCTAAACGCTGCGGGGAGAGTGCAGCGTGTGTGCTGCTGTTGGTTTCATGCTAAGCTAGTTTAGCATAGCCTCCCAGGACACACACGCCTCACCAGAGTAGAACGTTCTTCTTCTGTGGTGGGCGTGTCAGACAGCACGTTGCCAGGTTGGGCGCAGTGGCTCCACCCAAAACATTATATTTCCCTCAATTTAAGCTTCTGCATTTTCCAAATGCACGAGTATTATTCAGACGTATTGTTCGGTTCGTAAGCCTCGTACGAACGGTTCAATATGAACACGCGTAATATTACACCCCGAGAAACAAACAGTAAGCGTAGCTGTGGCTCATCATGAGGTTATTAGGAGATGATTCAACTGGAGGACAGCACTGAAGGTGCAGCTACAAAACACACGGCCCAACACTGTGATGATGATTTAAAATGTCACAACAGTGACAGCATTTACACTCAATGTCTGTTTACTGAAGAAGATGAAACCAAAATGAAAGCCGCTCATGTTGATGATGAAATAATGATTCATTGTGTATCGATATGATAAACTCTGTGTGTTGTTTTGTGTGTTTGCAGGCTGTCACGCTGTGAGATCTCAGAGGAAGGCTGTTCTTCTCTGGGCTCAGCTCTGAAGTCAAACCCCTCCCATCTGAGAAACCTGGATCTGAGTCTCAACAAGCTGAAGGATTCAGGAGTGAAGGTGCTGAGTGGTTTTCTGGAGAGTCCACATTGTAGACTGGAGACTCTGTGGTGGGTTCACTGTCTGCTGCTAGTGCAGCACCTTCATGTTTCATCAATAACTCTATTTGATTGATCTACGTATAGATCCATGAAGTGAGACATCTTCTGGTCATATGTTCCACTTCACATCAGCTGCCTCGTTGTCTGCATGTCATCCTCTACAGCACACGTGTCAAACTCAAGGCCCGCGGGCCGAATCCGGTCCGCCTCGTCGTTTTATGTGGCCCGCGAATCCGCCAGCAAAAAAATAATTAAAAGTTAGACTTGAAAATAAAAGTATCCCCACGGTCGAAATGATGAGATAGAAAGTTGAAATGATGAGACAGCATGTTGTCTGTGTGCCGACATTAAAACGATCACAACAGGTGGACCGGAGAGGCAACAGCCCGAAAAGAGGTTTGAAAAAGATCCACAAATAATCCCAAAATGTCCACGAAGAGAAACACTGATGCAGAGGGAAGAAGATGTAATGAACGATGTGAAAGAGAACACATGTTTGTGCTTCAAGGAGAACAGCGGTCTGTGTTCTGTGTTCTGAGGCGTGTCGGTGATGAAGGATACGATTCACGTCGCACTTTGACACCAAACACGGAGCTAAATTCAGCCTCAAGAAAAACACCAAACTGTCCAAGAATTCAAAGGCAGAATGCAACCACAGCAGAACATATTCACACAGCTGCAGCCAGTGCAGGCTGAAGGATGTGAGCAGAGCTCCGGCAGATACAGACTTTAAACATGTCCGTGTGTGAAGAAACACCATCGCAGACGAGTTCATGAACCAGCAGCAACCTGACAGCACAGCAGCAAGAGACGAGCAGCTACGTGATGCAGCTGCCATGACGACCACAGGGAGCAACATGATGATGCAGAGAGGCGACACAAACACCTTTGAACAACGTTCATGTCATAACTCCTGTTTGATATTTGTCTTTGTTATTTCTTCAATAGTTTGATCTTTGATCGAGTCATGTGGGTTTATTAACCCTCAATTAAAATGATTTATGTTATAATAACAGAAATGTGTTCAAATAGCATTTCTCATTGATATAACTGCATGTACAATATGTTTACACTTGAATAAACAATAATCAAATGCAGAGAGTTATTGATCAATATGTCAGGAGACGTTAGTTACAGTCTTACAGTTACAACCGGCCCTCTGAGGACCGTGGTGCTGATGTGGTCCAGAGGAGATGAGTTTGAGATCCTGATGTACAATCATCAAATGTACAACTTGTCTGCTTCATGCTGCTGTTGGATGGATTACTGAACAGGCCGACCGGGCACAGGCCCAGGGGCCCAAAGGGTCAGGGGCCCAAAGGGTCAGGGGCCCAAAGGCTCAGGGGCCCAAAGGGTCAGGGGCCCAAAGGCTCAGGGGCCCAAAGGGTCAGGGGCCCAAAGGCTCAGGGGCCCCTGAGCTTCAGCTTGTTAGATCCGGGAGCTTTATGCGTGATGCCGGCTCACTAGTGATCAGCTCTCTACTGAAGGTTGATCAGCTGGGGGTGAGGAGACTCGGCTGGCGTTGCTCACTCGTCTCTCCTGACTCGACCTGCTTCCTCTGGGAGCTGCACTCAGCAGAGAGGCCCTCTGGCCGAGTGCAGCTACCAGTCGCCTCACTTAACGGCAGCTTTCCTCTGATGGATGGAGGCTCGTGCTGCAGGATAGCTTGTAGGATTGAAGCTGTCAGGGATTGTTTGGTGGACGAGGAACTAGGACAACATTCACAACGCTTTAGTTGTTCTGCACACAGGAACACTTTCACTCTTTACAGTCATGAGGACTTATTTCTACTTGGTGGATTAAATCTCAGAGATCTACTTTAAATTCAGTTGAGATAAGTATTGCAGGATAATCAGTGAGGGCAGAGCAACAGCTCACACAGGAACACTCTTCTGCTTCAGTCATGACGATGTGATTGTAATGTGTAAACTGCTGCTGTGCTGAGGCTGGTGAGCGAGTGATGAATCCTTCTGTGTTTTCACATCTGCAGCAGCGTCACGACTGACTTCATGTGTCTCTGGTGTCCTTCTGATGATATTTCATGATACTGTTGCCTCTGATGTGGATCATATTTGACTGCTGCTCTTCAGTGTGTGGATGAATACGTGTTGCAGCGCTGCAGTGTTGCTGCATTGATCTGTTGCTCTGTTGTCATGTTGCTTCAGCCTGTTTGAATCAGTGATGAACAGCTAAACGCTGCGGGGAGAGTGCAGCGTGTGTGCTGCTGTTGGTTTCATGCTAAGCTAGTTTAGCATAGCCTCCCAGGACACACACGCCTCACCAGAGTAGAACGTTCTTCTTCTGTGGTGGGCGTGTCAGACAGCACGTTGCCAGGTTGGGCGCAGTGGCTCCACCCAAAACATTATATTTCCCTCAATTTAAGCTTCTGCATTTTCCAAATGCACGAGTATTATTCAGACGTATTGTTCGGTTCGTAAGCCTCGTACGAACGGTTCAATATGAACACGTGTAATATTACACCCCGAGAAACAAACAGTAAGCGTAGCTGTGGCTCATCATGAGGTTATTAGGAGATGATTCAACTGGAGGACAGCACTGAAGGTGCAGCTATAAAACACACGGCCCAACACTGTGATGATGATTTAAAATGTCACAACAGTGACAGCATTTACACTCAATGTCTGTTTACTGAAGAAGATGAAACCAAAATGAAAGCCGCTCATGTTGATGATGAAATAATGATTCATTGTGTATCGATATGATAAACTCTGTGTGTTGTTTTGTGTGTTTGCAGGCTGTCATGCTGTGAGATCTCAGAGGAAGGCTGTTCTTCTCTGGGCTCAGCTCTGAAGTCAAACCCCTCCCATCTGAGAGAACTGGATCTGAGAGGAAACAAGCTGAAGGATTCAGACGTGAAGCTTCTGTCTGATCTTGTGGAGAGTCCACATTGTAGACTGGAGACTCTGAGGTAGAGAGAGAGAGAGAGAGAGAGAGAGAGAGAGAGAGAGAGAGAGAGAGAGAGAGAGAGAGAGAGAGAGAGAGAGAGAGAGAGAGAGAGAGAGAGAGAGAGAGAGAGAGAGAGAGAGAGAGAGAGAGAGAGAGAGAGAGAGAGAGAGAGAGAGAGAGAGAGAGAGAGAGAGAGAGAGAGAGAGAGAGAGAGAGAGAGAGAGAGAGAGTTTACCTTTTTATGAAACATAAATGTGGAAATGAAGAATGAGTGATGGCCTATTAGTGCCACTGCCAGCATGAAGATACCTGTTATCTCTCATACGATCCTGAACGATTCACATCATGGACACATTCATGTTGAGAGAGTAAAAGGACCCTGCAGGACCTCCGGACCCCCTGCTGAAGACCTCTGATCTCGGCGTACATGGGTCAGCGTGGTGATTGTTTGTTCCAGAGACTCATACGTTCACACAGTCTGCTCTCTGCACTAACATGAGGTCTCGTAGAGCTCTGGCTGAACAGACGGATTCTATCTGTTGATCCTCCGTCTGTGATTGGACAGCGTCAGGACGTCCGAGATGAAGGAGGAGAAGCTCAACGCTGAGAGGCTTTAACCACACAGCCTCCGTGTTCTCTGACTCCGTTGGAGATATTTCACTTCTCATCACGTCTTTCGCCTCATTGGCTCAAATCCACGTCTGTCAGCGTCTCTGCTCTACTTCGTACGTAACGGCGTCGTGTTGAACATGCGCTCGGTGTTTGCTGTGAACGCAGCGTAACAGGTTCAACCATCTGCACAGTGAGCAGTGAACGCCTCTCTGCTTCAGTCGTGATGTGTTCAGGACTCGCAGCACTTTATTTCAGTGGAACCTGCAGAGTCAGCAGACCGGAGGCCCAACGAGTCTGCAGGTGTGAGAGCTTGAGCTCAGTGTAGTGAACATGAGAGCTGAGAGGAAGCTGCTCTTTCTGCTGGATGTGCTGCCACTGACTGACAGCTGATGAAGGGAGTCTGTGGAGACACTCGTTCACCTCTTCTCTTCTCTTCTTCTCTTCTCTTCTCTCTTCAGTTGGGAGTCCTGATGATCCAGAGAGCATCTGGAGGCTGCAGACTGCTCCACCACCTCCACCTGGATTCTAAGTTGTGTGTTGAACACCAGAAGACGTTAGAGACTGAAGTCTGACAGCCTCTCACATGTGTCACGTTGGTCTCATATCACAGCAGCTTTACTCGTATTTAGTTTTTGCTCATTGATTTCTCAGCTGTTCTCTTCAGCGTTCGTAGTAATACCTTTGAATAATAATGTGGTGTAATTCATATTCCTCACGTTATCCACGTTATCATGGAGGAGGAAGCATGAAGAGCTCACAGGTGGAGGTGGACGGTCCACAGTGAAGCGGTGGAATCAGGACTTCCTGGTCCGTCACGTGACGCCATGGGGCTCAAAGAGACTTTCTCCGACAGACTTGCATTGAGAAAGAGACGTCTGTAACTCAGTGTGACCAGAAGAAGCTGGCCGAGGGCTGGGGGCGGGGCTAAAGGAGACGTCGTGAGCGTGCTCTATGGAAGCTGTTGTGAGGAAGCCGGGTCGTGTAGATTCTCTGCTTCTTTGTTTTTGTGCTTGCAAGTCTGACTGTGTTACTTCATCAACGCTGTCCAGTCCTCTTCACACAGACATGACGACCACAGTCTGTCGTTGTGGCCGTCATGAACACAAACGTCAAACCTGTCACACAGAATGGCGTCAGAGAGAAGAAGACAGCAGCATGTTGACCACTAACCAGAAGCTCTTCCTGCTCATCACAATCTCATGCAGATCAAATGAAATGTCCCAACGGACACAAACCTCCTGTTGGTCTGTGGTCCGGTGAAAGAAGGGCCAAAATATTGATGGTTCAAATATCAAGCAAGCAGCAATCAGTAAATGTTTGTGCAGAATGCTGATGAATGATGGCAGCCTGGCAGCAGGTCGATGAGTCTCATACGTTATACACGGCTGGTTCTCCTCAACAATCATCTCATCAAGACGACTCTTTATATGGTCGTATTAAAGTATGCTTTACATGAATATAGTGTCAGTGTTGAGTGGGAATAAGTTGTAAACTGTTTACAAACTGAAACAATGAATCAATAAGTGAATCAACAGAATGAAGCATCAGAGGTTCTGACTAATTGTTTACAATCATAAAATAAATAAAGATGATGAACTCACTGCTTCAGCCGCTCAGATGAGATTATTTATTGTTTTCACGCTGTGAGAGTAAATGTCATCGATTTGGGTTTTGAGCTGTTTGGGCGAACAAAACCAATAAATATGGAATAGTGTGAATACTTATCATTCCATCGTATGAACTGTTGTACATGTGTATTATATGGAGGATTATGAGACGTTGGGCCTCTGGACAGAGACATGTAACCACGTCTCCTCCATCCAGGACAGATGTTGCCGTTGTTCCGCCTCTTTGTGTTGTTGTCTTGTCTCTTTGTGGTTGAGTTGCTTCATATACACAGGATATGAAGCTCCTCATGTCCCTCCAGCCTCCCCGAGGCCGGAGCCTCTCTGCTGGGACGAGGCTCCTCTCACCGCGGTGGACTCGTGGAAGGACTCTCTGGCCAAACGCTGCGTCTGCCTCTCCTTCGTACCGGCCAACAACGCCGACCTGTTGCGCCACCCGGGCCTGGTGCTGCTGCACCACCACCCGCGGAGGAGGAGGAGGAGGAGGAGGACTGGCCTGCAGCCGGGACGAGTGCTGGTGGGACTGTTTGGCGACGCTGCGTGAGAACACGCTGGCCAACATGGCCGTTCAGCTGGACCTGTCTCGGTACCGAGAGCATCTCTGCCGGTCCTGGACGGACTGCTGCACTGGATGGTGTGCCCGTCCACCGAGGCCCAGGACTCCTCTTCCTCGTCGTCCTCCCTCACCCTCAGAGACTTGTCCTGGAGCGTCTGTGCAAGCTGAGCATCCAGGACCGCAACGTGGACCCGCTGCTCGCCGCGCTGACGCGCCTGGTGGGCGAGAGGAGGAGCCCGGCCGGTCCAACCCGGCGGCGGCGCTCCATCGGCCTGCAGAAGGGCGGCGTGGGGACTGTGATCGAGCCGCTCAGTGACAACACGGGATTATATTTACATTCAACAGACCGGAACACAAATGCTTTTACACACAGATGAATATAAATATATACAGCTGCCCGGCTCCATCACTAAATGTTTATTGAAGTAATTTTAATACAGAAATATTTAATACTTGTGTTTTTTATTGTTTGAACCAGAGTGACGATGGAGAACCATCGGGTTCTGGTTCTGGTTCTCCTGCTTTATTTAAATGAGACGTGTCGGCTGTTTCTCTCTCGTGGAGCGACGGAGGAAACACTGCAGTCGTGTTTCTTTGTTTCATTACTTTTAGATGTGAACGGTTGCACCGTCAGTGTTTTATCTCCATCATGCTCCCGTTACTACGACGGTCATCTGAGCTCCAGCGGGTGCGTTTGATTTGAGAGGCTGTGCGTACAGGAGGGGGGGGGGGGGGGGAGTAAAGCGTACATGAACTCTGACCTTTAGATTTTCACTCGTTCATTATTTAAAGTCTGTCGCCGTAACGTTCGTCTTCATTCAGACCTACTGAACCATGAAGACCACAACTCCCATGATGCCTTGCTGCATCACCTCCGGTAGAAACATGTTAACTTGCATCAGAATTTAGAGTTAAAGTCAGAAGAACAAAGTCGTTTTAAAAGTGATCGAGACAATTTAACGTGAGTCGAATATCAGAATTTTACATGAAAAATGTAAAAAGATTTTGTTGTAAACTGAAGAGAAAATATATAAAGTGACGTTTAAAGGTCAGTTTTACGAGAAATACGTCACAATAATCGAGTCATTCTAATGTGAGAAACATTAACGAATGTTTGAGTAAGATGATGACATCAAAGGTACGTTTTAACAGACAAACATGATTTATTAGATTATAAACATTTTAAATATATTCTGTTTGGGACACGTTTAGACTCTCAGAATGTTTCACTTTATTTTGTTCTTCATGATGCAAAACTTTATCACTTCCTGTTCGTCTCCTGGGAAACTAACTACATTTCCCAGAAATCAGCACAAAATCATCCGTTAGCATTTTAGCGTGCTAGCATCGCTAATGTTAGCGTGCTAGCATCGCTAATGTTAGCGTGCTAGCATCGCTAATGTTAGCGTGCTAGCATCGCTAATGTTAGCGGGCTAGCATCGCTAATGTTAGCGTGCTAGCATCGCTAATGTTAGCGTGCTAGCATCGCTAATGTTAGCGGGCTAGCATCGCTAATGTTAGCGGGCTAGCATCGCTAATGTTAGCGTGCTAACAAGGTGCTCGAAGGTTCAGATCCAGAACCAGGAGGTGACGTTTACTTGAAGACAGAGTCCCAGTCTACAGGTTCAGATCCAGCTGCCTCGGGGGTCTTTGGGACAGTCGGGAAGAGGGACTGCATCTTGTGTCTGAACTCCGATAACTGAAAGAGACGAAGAAGAAACGTGTACAGTATATATATACTGTGTATGTATTTAATATACATATATATTAATATATATTAATACTGCAGAAACGTACGCTGTGAACTCCGAGGACTTTCCAGACTGTGAGGCTGAGCAGACCGACTCCACACCAGGCGTACAGAGACCCCCAACCCAGAGCCCTGAGGGCCACAGACGCTCCGCTCTCTGGGGCCGCCGCCGTCGCTGCTACGCCCTGCAGAGGAACCAGACAGCGAACGCAACGTCAGAACCAGAGTCAGCGAACGCAACGTCAGAACCTGAGACAGCGAACGCAACGTCAGCACCAGAGTCAGCGAACGCAACGTCAGCACCAGAGTCAGCGAACGCAACGTCAGCACCAGAGTCAGCGAACGCAACGTCAGAACCAGAGTCAGCGAACGCAACGTCAGAACCAGAGTCAGCGAACGCAACGTCAGCACCAGAGTCAGCGAACGCAACGTCAGAACCAGTCAGCGAATGCAACGTCAGAACCAGAGTCAGCGAACGCAACGTCAGAACCAGAGTCAGCGAACGCAACGTCAGAACCAGAGTCAGCGAACGCAACGTCAGAACCAGTCAGCGAACGCAACGTCAGAACCAGTCAGCGAACGCAACGTCAGAACCAGAGTCAGCGAACGCAACGTCAGAACCAGAGTCAGCGAACGCAACGTCAGAACCAGTCAGCGAACGCAACGTCAGAACCAGTCAGCGAACGCAACGTCAGAACCAGTCAGTGAACGCAACGTCAGAACCAGAGTCAGTGAACGCAACGTCAGAACCAGAGTCAGTGAACGCAACGTCAGTGAACCAGAGTCAGTGAACGCAACGTCAGTGAACCAGAGTCAGCGAACGCAACGTCAGAACCAGAGTCAGCGAACGCAACGTCAGAACCAGAGTCAGCGAACGCAACGTCAGAACCAGAGTCAGCGAACGCAACGTCAGAACCAGAGTCAGCGAACGCAACGTCAGAACCAGAGTCAGCGAACGCAACGTCAGAACCAGTCAGTGAACGCAACGTCAGAACCAGAGTCAGTGAACGCAACGTCAGAACCAGAGTCAGTGAACGCAACATCAGTGAACCAGAGTCAGCGAACGCAACGTCAGAACCAGAGTCAGCGAACGCAACGTCAGAACCAGAGTCAGCGAACGCAACGTCAGAACCAGAGTCAGCGAGAGTCACTTTTAAAGATCAAAGTGTTTTCAGAATCACAACACGCTTTTCTTTAGTTTACATTTAGTCACAGAGTCTCTGTGATCAGCTGCTGTGTGCAGTGGACTCATGACTCATGGACTCATGGACTCACAGACAAACAGAGGAAAGTCTCTGTGATCCGTGTGTCACGGTTATGAACGGTACCTTACTGAACCAGGCCGGGCTCTTCTTCTTGGCCAGAGCCAACGTGGAGCCGAATCCGGCCATCATCCCTGCAGACGCCACCGTGGTGAGAAACGCTGCACCTGCACACAGGAAGTGACACGTCAGCATCACAAACACACACGAGGGATAAAAGCTGCTGTTATTGTTGAACTGAATGAGAACATAATGTCTCATCATAGAAACTACTTTCACCACGTTCATACTCTGCTGCGTTTGGTGTTTAGAGGCTCGTAAAGCACACAAACTGTTCACCATCACTTCTACTTGCATGTGAACAAAAAGACATTCAGATTTGACTTTCTGTATTTTAAAGATTGGTTAATTAACTCTGACTTGAGGACAAATTAAAGCAAATGTGAGTTTGGCATCACATCTGTGTCTCTGCAGGATGAAACTGACCAAAAGAATTTAACATATTAAATAGATACGACTCTTTTATTTCAGCCGGAACCCTGAAGACACAATCTCATTTGAGTGTTTGAGGATTAAAGACGTTTACAGGGAGAAGGGTTCTGAACACGTGAGGAAACGATGAAGTGAAGCATGTTTAAGATGTTTAAGTGTGTTTAAGATGTTTAAGTGTGTTTAAGTGTGTTTAAGGTGTTTAAGTGTGTTTAAG
>CM051705.1:591455-613955 GCA_028022725.1 Lycodopsis pacificus | reverse complement strand
GAACGACAGCAGCGCGACACAGACGCTGGTCTGAACAGACCTGACGCCTGCAGGGTCACACGGTAACACGGCTGCGGGGTCTGCCGGTAACACGGCTGCGGGGTCTGCCGGTAACACGGCTGCGGGGTCTGCCGGTAACACGGCTGCGGGGTCTGCCGGTAACACGGCTGCGGGGTCTGCCGGTAACACGGCTGCGGGGTCTGCCGGTAACACGGCTGCGGGGTCTGCCGGTAACACGGCTGCGGGGTCTGCCGGTAACACGGCTGCGGGGTCCGCCTGTAACACAGCTGTGGGGTTCTGCCTGTAACACAACTCTATATTTGTGGACTCTCGACGGGTCAAACGGTCTAAATGTTCCTCTTTAACGCGAGTTCAACTTCCGTGTGTGTGTGTGTGTGTGTGTGGTGTGTACCGGTCTCGCTGTGTCCTGACTGGTCTGGTCCTGGTTTCAGGGGCTCCACTGTGACTTTGCGTGTCTGATGTTCAAACATCTGGTGAACAAACCGTCGGCAGAAACTGTCACCAAGATCATCCGGAACGCGGTGGAGATCGAGCAGGTCTGTGGACACGTTGTGGTCTCTGTGCTCCGGTCCGTGGGTTCATTGGGTTCACCGGGTGGTTTAACGGGTTCTGGTTTCTCTCGCAGGAGTTCCTGACGGAGGCTCTGCCGGTGAAGCTGATCGGGATGAACGGGGAGCTGATGAAGCAGTACATCGAGTTTGTAGCCGACAGACTGATGCTGGAGCTCGGCTTCACCAAGGTAAGAGCGTCCCGACGGAACCACAGCTCCCAGTGGACCACGGGGTCAGGGGTCAGGTCTGTGGTGATGAGAAGCGCAGGGGTACGGACCTCAGCCAATGATGGGGGCTGAGTGCTGCTGCACACGTTCTGATTGGAGGACGAGTGGTTCACTGACAGAACGACAGCAGCGCGACACAGACGCTGGTCTGAACAGACCTGACGCCTGCGGGGTCCTGCCTGTAACACGCCTGCGGGGTCCTGCCTGTAACACGCCTGCGGGGTCCTGCCTGTAACACGCCTGCGGGGTCCTGCCTGTAACACGGCTGCGGGGTCCTGCCTGTAACACGGCTGCGGGGTCCTGCCTGTAACACGGCTGCGGGGTTCTGCCTGTAACACGGCTGCGGGGTTCTGCCTGTAACACGGCTGCGGGGTTCTGCCTGTAACACGGCTGCGGGGTTCTGCCTGTAACACGGCTGCGGGGTTCTGCCTGTAACTCTATATTTGTGAACTCTAGACAGAACAAACGGGTCGAACGGTCTCAATGTTCCTGTTTAACGCGAGTTCAACTTGGTTCTCTGCAGATCTACCGGGTGGAGAACCCCTTTGACTTCATGGAGAACATCTCTCTGGAGGGAAAGACCAACTTCTTTGAGAAGCGAGTGGGCGAGTACCAGAGGATGGGCGTGATGTCTGGAGGCTCAGACAGCACCTTCAGGCTGGACGCCGACTTCTGAGGAAACACTGAGACTCGACCCTCTGACGGACTCTACCTCTCGCCCCCAGTGCATGCTGGGATTGGCTCTTACACATAATATCAGATCAATATTTTTATGACGTCATCGTAATGAAATCAAACCTCTGCAGACATTCCACACGGTGGCCATCTTGTGTTTTTGTAAATAACTTTGTGATTAATGTATTTATTACTTTTAGCTCTAATTGGTGAATTAACGTACTCTGTCAAATATGTACAGCTGCGGTTTGTTTTTAGTAGTTTTGTAAAAAAAGTTGTATATAAATCTGGTTGCAGCTTGTTTTGTTTTATCACAAACGTTTAAGATAATTCATTAAAACAGATTCTTAGCAGCTTCAGTTTAATCAGTTTCTGTTTAAAGTTTAGCGACTGAATATATGAACTCGACTCACGTTAATACTTTTCAAATGAAGCCGTTTAACCATCAGGAAGTGTATACAAAGACGTCATGGCCGGTATTTATATGAATTAGTGCTGGGCAAGTTAACGCGTTTATTAACAGACTTACTTTAAATTGAAAGACAGACAATACATCGACAAGAGAACGACAAGAACAAGAGAACAGTGGGATGAAAGGCAGCACACATAGTCAACTCACTGTAGTCAACTCACATGTTGGTGCAGCTCTACGCTGACATTCACCGTCAACATTCAAACGCACAGATCAGAGCAAAGGACTTTGAAAGTTAGAAACATTAACGTGAGACAACATCCGGTTTATTCAGACCAACATCCGGTTTTCAGAATAAGATGCCAACAAAGTATGAATTATATTCACATGAAGTATGAAACATGCTGCCTGCATCTAGTTATTGCCCTTTAGTTCATAGAGCAGCACTTTAAAATAAAAGTGCACAATACGCTACTTTATAATTCATTATTGGACTTTGCCATAATAAGATTAATCGTGATTAAATATTTGAATCGCTGCCCAGCACTAATATTAATCCATAACTGATCGTACAGTCTTTTCTTTACCGTACGACCTCAAACGTCAGCATCGTATTTCATGAGGCTCCATTATAATAACGTGTCAGAAGACGTTTCTTGAGAAGCGTTAAGTCAGTGAAGAGTTCATCGTGTTGAAAGTGTCAGCGGGAGTTCATAAATGAATTATACAGAATGAGGTTAGTACACGTTACTGCACCACCTCTGACAGATGAACGTGTCTGAAACCCTTTGCTTCACAATAAGATGCTTTATTAATGTTTGCAGACGTTCCGCTGGTCTGCAGGAGCTTCACGTGTTGGTTGATCTGGTCGTGAACGGTACATTAGTTCACAGTTTGATGTACTTCTGGAAGGTACCTGTTCACTGACGCTGCTGCAGCTTATGATGATGACATCATGCATATATACATGGTACAGCCTGCATGAAGCGAGCGAGGCTGCGGAGAGTCCGTTACAGGATCTTGACGTCCAGCAGCGTGACGCCTCCCAGGACCTCCAGCAGGGAGACCCGGCTCAGGTCCTGGACCCGGTGTTTGAAGTCCACCAGGTGGAGCCCGTTGACGGCGACTCTGAACTGTTGAGACTCACAAAGAACGATCATCTGCAGAGAAACAAACATGTTTACTCACACAGCGCTGATACAAACGGCTCCACAGGACAAAGAACTAACCACAAACAACTTTTATTTTGAAATTAAAATGAAGTAGACGTTGCTGAAAGTGAAATAAAATCTATCACATGAACAATGTTGCCTACTGTTCTATATTTTACACACACACACACACACACTGTTAAAGTCTGTGCTGATGGAGAGATGTGCATCATCAGCATAGAAGTTGATATTAATCATGTAAACACACAATATGTCTGGGGGACGCCAATGTTTACACCAACATAAACTGAGTTTATTATTGTTTACAGGTGTTTCTATGACAACAAAACGACCAGTCTTCTGTCTTTTCATGACATCATCATCATCATCATCATCAGGAAGCTGAAGGACGGTTCTATAGATATAGAGCCTTGAAGGTGGTGGTGGTGTACCTCAAAGTATCGGCCCCCGCTGAAGGGGAAGGAGGAGCCCAGCCTCCTCTCCTCGGGGCCCCAGCACTCAGACAGGAAGGAGTTCCTGACGAAGACCTTTTTGTTCAGACGAGGGTTGAGATGAAGAGCGATGTCGCTGCTGCCGGACACTCGCAGGTTCACAGCGAAACTAGAAACACAGACGATGAACGGAACGTGTTCAGGTTACAGCAGAGAAAACACTCAAGAATTCAGATATTCAGGAACCTTCTGACGCACAATAACGAACATCTGATCAGAACGCTCGTTCACCTCTCTGCGTTCTGATTGGTTTGTCCTTTGACGGTGATGCTGCGTCCAGCGCTCAGTCCGTTCAGCAGCTCTCCTCTGAAGGGAACACGCTGTACAAAGAAGACCTCACAGACTACTACACCTGAGAGATATATATATATATATATATATATATATATATATATATATATATATATATATATATATATATATATATATATATATATATATATATATATATATATATATATATATATATATATATATATATATATATATATATATATATATATATATATATACATATACATATATACATATATATATACATACATATATACATATATATATACATACATATATATACATATATACATATATATATATATATATACATACATATATATATATATATATATATACATACATATACACATATATATACACATACATACATATACACATATATATACGCAGTATATGTACATGTTCGTAGCAAGTAGCATGTGAATCTGGCGATCAACAGGTAAAGATCGTTTAAGTTTTCTGAATTCTTAATGTAACAAACAGAACTCTATGATTGACAGCAGAAGAGAGAATTAAACTGTTTAATGTGCCAAAAATATTGAATTGAAAAACAAAATAACTTTTCAGATTATTTGAAGAAAGGAAGTAATAGAACAAAGTGAAGTTAGTGTAAAGAATGTAAAACTGTAGAAGCCCAAAAGAGACTGAGAATTACAATGTAAACAGAAAACTGTAATTCCACATTAACGTCATAATGTTCTACGTGTAAAATCTGTTTACATTTAATTGTTTTCTATTCATGAAAGCGGATTCAAAATGAAAATCTAATATTCTAACAATCTGAAAACAGCACTCGACATTTTATTTCCTTAACTTAATCTTAATATTTTGACACATTTGTATAATAACGCTTCCATAACCAACCATCACGCCACAGCAAAACTCACCAAGTCAGCCGCAGAACAGATCAACGTCTGCAACGTGAAGAACAAAACAATCATCACTTTATCAAAAGACAACAGCTGAGCTCATCTCACTGGAGTCCCACAGTCCCAACATCTCACTGGAGTCCCACAGGGCTCCGTGTTAGAGCCTCTGCTGCTTCCTGTTTAGAGCCTCTGCTGCTTCCTGTTTAGAGCCTCTGCTGCTTCCTGTTTAGAGCCTCTGCTGCTTCCTGTTTAGAGCCTCTGCTGCTCCCTGTTTAGAGCCTCTGCTGCTTCCTGTTTAGAGCCTCTGCTGCTTCCTGTTTAGAGCCTCTGCTGCTCCCTGTTTAGAGCCTCTGCTGCTTCCTGTTTAGAGCCTCTGCTGCTCCCTGTTTAGAGCCTCTGCTGCTTCCTGTTTAGAGCCTCTGCTGCTTCCTGTTTAGAGCCTCTGCTGCTTCCTGTTTAGAGCCTCTGCTGCTTCCTGTTTAGAGCCTCTGCTGCTTCCTGTTTAGAGCCTCTGCTGCTTCCTGTTTAGAGCCTCTGCTGCTTCCTGTTTAGAGCCTCTGCTGCTTCCTGTTTAGAGCCTCTGCTGCTTCCTGTTTAGAGCCTCTGCTGCTTCCTGTTTAGAGCCTCTGCTGCTTCCTGTTTAGAGCCTCTGCTGCTTCCTGTTTAGAGCCTCTGCTGCTTCCTGTTTAGAGCCTCTGCTGCTTCCTGTTTAGAGCCTCTGCTGCTTCCTGTTTAGAGCCTCTGCTGCTTCCTGTTTAGAGCCTCTGCTGCTTCCTGTTTAGAGCCTCTGCTGCTTCCTGTTTAGTCTCTGCTGCTTCCTGTTTGCATGCTTCTCTTTGTACAAAACATATCAAATGAGATGCACTTTCATTGTTATGCTGACAATAATCATGTGTACGTAAACATAACACCTGCAGACAAACTGGGCTTTTAAAATGAGATATTTGATAAAATGAGATTTTTAATCATATGAAGTAAACACGGTCGTTATACATCTGATAAATGATCAAAGTGTTTCTGTATGTTGACGGATTCATCGTTTCAGCTCCAAAGTTAATAAAGAACAAACTGTCTGATGGAGGTTCTGGCTCATCTCTGCTTCTTCCTGATTGGTCGGTTGGGCCACTGACGAAACGTCGCTCTAAAACAACAACAACAACAACAACAACACACGTCATTCCTCGTCACCACGTGTCTGATCACATGAAGAAGAAGCTCCTCTTCATCACTCACTTGGCTCGGCAGGATTCCAGCAGCTTCCACTTGAACCTTCCCAGAAACACACAAGGTGTCGACTCGCTCCAGATCCACTTTGTGTCTGAACTCCAACAGGTGAGCTCCGTTCACCGCCACCTGCAGCACAGAGTACTCCATAGTACACAGAGTACACAGAGTACTCCATAGTACACACAGTACTCCATAGTACACAGAGTACTCCATAGTACACACAGTACACACAGTACTCCATAGTATACACAGTACTCCATAGTATACACAGTACTCCATAGTATACACAGAGTACTATACACAGAGTACTATACACAGAGTACTCCATAGTATACACAGAGTACTCCATAGTACACACAGTACTCCATAGTATACACAGTACTCCATAGTATACACAGAGTACTCCATAGTATACACAGTACTCCATAGTATACACAGAGTACTCCATAGTATACACAAAGTACTATACACAAAGTACTCCATAGTATACACAGAGTACTATACACAGAGTACTCCATAGTATACACAGTACTCCATAGTATACACAGAGTACGCCATAGTATACACAGAGTACTCCATAGTATACACAAAGTACTCCATACTCTACACAAAGTACTCCATACTCTACTACGGTAAAAGTAGCAGAACCAGTGGAATAATACTCCATTACACGTAGAACTCCTCAGTTCAGAATGTTACTTCAGTGAAGTGTCTTTAAACGTTAACGTGCTCATTGTGCAGAATATTACATCATAACTTATCATTCATGAATAACTTGTAGTTCATCAAAGTGGAGACAATTAGAGATACTTTGTTTAATACTATCAGAACTCCATCTTATTTTATAATCACTTAGTTTATAAGTTTACTTTGTTTATTTATTGATTTAAACCAGTGATTCTCAACTGGTGACCCACTTTTGGGTCGTGACCCGTTTTCAGCGGGTCTTTGCCTGACAAAAAAAAATAATAAAAAAAGTTGTGATTTTATTTTGAAGGGCATTTTTTATGCAGCGCAATTATTCCAGCAATTATGGCGCTTGTTCCGCGGTGCAGGAAAAACACCGACCAATGCGGTGTGAATCACATCACGTGATGCAGCTCAGCCAATCAAATATGAGTATTCTGACAAGTTTCCTGATTTGAGTGAGATGTACACACTGATTTAAACAATAAAATATAAATAAACATACAACAGATAGATAAAAATAATTATTACAGAGAACATAAATTAATAAGCATGTAAAACATATCTCGTGACTAAAGCTGTCAGATAAATGTAAATACAAAGTTTAAATACTTCCCTCTGAGGGGAAAATGGAAATACTCAAGTAAAGTACCTCAAAATTGTACTTAAGTACAGTACTAAGTAAAATTCCAACACGGTTAGTGTATGTATATATATATATATATATATATATATATATATATATAAAGTACTTTTTACTGTACTACACCTCAGAGGTACATAGAGTACTTTATACTGTACTAGATCTGAGAGGTACATGTACTTTATACTGTACTAGATCTCAGAGGTACATGTAGTACTTTATACTGTACTACATCTCAGAGGTACATGTTGTACTTTATACTGTACTACATCTCAGAGGTACATGTTGTACTTTATACTGTACTACATCTCAGAGGTACATGTTGTACTTTATACTGTACTACATCTCAGAGGTACATGTTGTACTTTATACTGTACTACATCTCAGAGGTACATGTTGTACTTTATACTGTACTAGATCTCAGAGGTACATGTTGTACTTTATACTGTACTACATCTCAGAGGTACATGTACTTTATACTGTACTACATCTCAGAGGTACATGTTGTACTTTATACTGTACTACACCTCAGAGGTACATGTTGTACTTTATACTGTACTACACCTCAGAGGTACATGTTGTACTTTATACTGTACTAGGTGTCAGTGAGTCATGTGGTCTCAGACCTTAAACGAGTCCTCCTGGACGAGGACGATGAGCTCGAAGGTCTCCCCGACGGTGAACGGGTTCTGGTTCAGGATCTCCTCTCTGCTCCAGCGTTCCTTCTGCAGAGAGTTACAGACGACGCACGCAGACTTCCTGAACCGCGGGTTGAAGTGGAACGCCACGTCGGCCCTCGGCTTCACGCTGCTGCCGCACGTCAAGTCCACCTGGAACCTGGAACACAGGTAGATCAGCGATGACGTCACGAACACAGGTAGATCAGCGATGACGTCACGAACACAGGTAGATCAGCGATGACGTCACGAACACGGGTAGATCAGCGATGACGTCATGAACACGGGTAGATCAGCGATGACGTCATGAACACGGGTAGATCAGCGATGACGTCATGAGGTTTTAAACTGTCTCACCTGTTGGCATCAGACGGCACGGAGCCCTGGATGAGAACCATCTCCCCCGGCAGCAGACCGCCCAGGATGGTCCCAGCAAAGGGAACCGCCTAGCGTGGGGGGTGGGGGGGAATGAATGAATGAATGAATGAATGAATGAATATATATATATATATATATATATATATATATATATATATATATATATATATATATATATATATATATATATAGTGTGTGTCTACAGTAGTTTATTATATTGACACCAGTAACTATCATATTTATCAATGCTCTAATATTTCACCTTTAAACGTTAACCAGCTAAACTTAAACAAAGTCGGTACACAAACTACAAAGAGGCTATTTAATAATGAGACAAACTGTTTATAATTAAATGCAGTATGACGTAGTTGGTCAGAAGCGAAACTCCGCCAATATTTTAGCGATATGAATGTATTTATATACATATTTATACATATCATTCTAAACACGTTGTACGACACATTAAATATGCTTTACTTTGAGATCAACTTGAGACTAAACTGAGCGGTTAGCTCGGGTGCTAGCTCGCCTGCTAACCAGCTAAATGTTCGGTAAGAAGTTAATCTAACGTTAATGTCGACAATGAAACGGGAGAATGACAATAACCGGACTGAGTCTTACCGGGTTAGAGAACGTCTGTCTCGGGTTAGAAACCGACATGTTTAAAGCAGAGAAGCTCGACGCGAAGCTACTCTTTGGACCTTTGTTTACTTCCGTGTTTCACGTCCGTCACTCGGACGACGTCACAAGGAGGAGACAAAACCGGCGGCTTCACGCGCAGAGACACCGTTGGGACAACGCACACTGATGACGTAGTTGTCCGCTCCTCACAGGCTGCGGCAGTCACATGACTCTTAGTCATTAAACCACGTGTTACCAGAAAATAAAAATTAAAAAAGTGTCTCGTTAAGTTTGTTTAATATTGAATAATAAGAAAGAATAAAACGTTTGATTTACTCGGGACAAGGGAACAGTCTTTGGATTCTTCTTTGGATGTAGCTAAAATAAAACAGAAGAGCTGTAATGAAATAGCATAAAACAAAACATGTTTAATTAAATAAACACTTGAAGCATTCTTTGAATCTTTATGAATTGTATTTTGTAATTATCCTGTAAATAGAACCGTATATACTTTTACATCTGAATACATCCTCATTACACAGACTGTGTGTAATACTTTATTATCTGCACGGTTACATTGACGTTTCAACTTGTGTGATCCTTTTCAAGTTTTTAATTCTAATAATTTTCCACTTTCTGAAGATTCTCTGGAAAATCTTTCACTGTTTCAACGTCAACTTTTTATTTTATTTGACAGCCGACAAACAGGAAGTGATGAATCATTTTTAATATTTGACTCCAGAATCTGTTGATTCTATATTAGAGTCCGGATTGTTTCACTAAATGTATTGTTTGACTAAAATTATGGAGAAAGAATTAAAGTTAAGAGTAAAGTTTGACTTCCCACTCGATGTCTTTATGCTGTTTATGAAGCTAGTCAGCTAGCTTAGCATAAAGACTGGAACCAGGTAGCATTGCTCTGCCCAGAGTAAAACAAATAACCTAAAGCAGATTAATGTTGTATTTTACTACTTTAATACAAATATAAAATGACATGAGGTTTATATTTATTAGTCAATAACTTCCTGAATAAATCACGTCAAGCGTTCAATAAATGATTAAACGTTTAAAATAAAGATCGAGACTTTTATATTCAGAATATTTAGTTTTATTACAAAAAAAACACAAACTGTACAAATTAAAAACACATTAAGTTCATATAAAACACACTAATATAGCAGGTTTCATATTTAAAAACAAAGCAGCAGAGATAAACTCTGGTTGTGTACATTTGACCTGCTGGTTCAGACAATACACCTGGTCAGAGGTCAGAGGTCAGAGCCTATTGGCTGTAAACGTAGTGTTTCCTCAGAAGTCGGCGTCCAGCCTGAAGGTGCTGTCTGAGCCTCCAGACATCACGCCCATCCTCTGGTACTCGCCCACTCGCTTCTCAAAGAAGTTGGTCTTTCCCTCCAGAGAGATGTTCTCCATGAAGTCAAAGGGGTTCTCCACCCGGTAGATCTGCAGAGAACCAAGTTGAACTCGCGTTAAACAGGAACATTGAGACCGTTCGACCAGTTTGTTCTGTCTAGAGTTCACAAATATAGAGTTACAGGCAGAACCCCGCAGCCGTGTTACAGGCAGAACCCCGCAGCCATGTTACAGGCAGAACCCCGCAGCCGTGTTACAGGCAGAACCCTGCAGGCGTGTTACAGGCAGAACCCTGCAGGCGTCAGGTCTGTTCAGACCAGCGTCTGTGTCGCGCTGCTGTCGTTCTGTCAGTGAACCACTCGTCCTCCAATCAGAACGTGTGCAGCAGCACTCAGCCCCCATCATTGGCTGAGGTCCGTACCCCTGCGCTTCTCATCACCACAGACCTGACCCCTGACCCCGTGGTCCACTGGGAGCTGTGGTTCCGTCGGGACGCTCTTACCTTGGTGAAGCCGAGCTCCAGCATCAGTCTGTCGGCTACAAACTCGATGTACTGCTTCATCAGCTCCCCGTTCATCCCAATCAGCTTCACCGGCAGAGCCTCCGTCAGGAACTCCTGCGAGAGAAACCAGAACCCGTTAAACCACCCGGTGAACCCAATGAACCCACGGACCGGAGCACAGAGACCACAACGTGTCCACAGACCTGCTCGATCTCCACCGCGTTCCGGATGATCTTGGTGACAGTTTCTGCCGACGGTTTGTTCACCAGATGTTTGAACATCAGACACGCAAAGTCACAGTGGAGCCCCTGAAACCAGGACCAGACCAGTCAGGACACAGCGAGACCGGTACACCACACACACACACACACACACACAAGTTGAACTCGCGTTAAAGAGGAACATTTAGACCGTTTGACCCGTCGAGAGTCCACAAATATAGAGTTGTGTTACAGGCAGAACCCCACAGCTGTGTTACAGGCGGACCCCGCAGCCGTGTTACCGGCAGACCCCGCAGCCGTGTTACCGGCAGAACCCCGCAGCCGTGTTACAGGCAGACCCCGCAGCCGTGTTACAGGCAGACCCCGCAGCCGTGTTACCGGCGGACCCCGCAGCCGTGTTACCGTGTGACCCTGCAGGCGTCAGGTCTGTTCAGACCAGCGTCTGTGTCGCGCTGCTGTCGTTCTGTCAGTGAACCACTCGTCCTCCAATCAGAACGTGTGCAGCAGCACTCAGCCCCCATCATTGGCTGAGGTCCGTACCCCTGCGCTTCTCATCACCACAGACCTGACCCCTGACCCCTACTGACCAGTACCACACACAGAGAGACCAGCACTACTGACCTCGTCTCGGCTGATGAGCTCGTTGGAGAAGGTCAGGCCGGGCATCAGGCCTCTCTTCTTCAGCCAGAAGATGGCGGCGAAGGAACCAGAGAAGAAGATTCCCTCCACGGCGGAGAAGGCCACCACACGTTCTCCTGGAGGAACCACAGAGTGACGATCAACACCAGATACCGGACCAGTACCAGATAAACACCAGACACCGGACCAGAGAGCAGGTCTTACCGAAGTTGGCGTCCTTGTTGCCGATCCAGTTGATCGCCCAGTCGGCCTTCTTCTTCACACACGGCAGCGTCTCGATGGCGTTGAACAGGTATTCTCTGAGGGTCATTGAACGCACCGTCAGACACAGAACAGTAGAGGTCTAGCACCAGGACCAGGTCTCTGGTGGTCTCACCTCTCGGCGGGCTCCTTGATGTAGGTGTCGATGAGGAGGCTGTACATCTCTGAGTGGATGTTCTCCATGGCGATCTGGAACCCATAGAAGCAGCGAGCCTCCGTCACCTGGACCTCCTGAGTGAAGCGCTCCACCTGGTGGTCACCCGGAGAACACCGCGAGGAGCCGCTTTAACAACGTCAACATTTAGACTTTATGTCAACAACAGCTGATCTGAGAGCAGCTCACCAGGTTCTCGTTGACGATGCCGTCGCTGGCGGCGAAGAAGGCCAACACGTGAGAGATGAAGAACCTCTCCTCGTCCTTCAGAGACTCCCAGTGCTGCAGGTCTTTGGACAGATCCACCTGGACACAGACAGGAAGTGAGCACGACATCGGCGCACACCCGGAGGCCACGCCCACACACTCGTCTCCACGGTTACCTCCTCCGCAGTCCAGAAGGAGGCCTCGGCCTTCTTGTACATCTGCCAGATGTCGTGGTACCGGATGGGGAAGATGACAAAGCGACGAGGGTTGTTCTTCAGGAGAGGCTCCTCCTCTTCCTCGGGACTGCTCTTCTTCACGGCTTCAGACTGAGAGAACGCACATATAGGTTAGTTTATATATACACACTTCACACCTGTATTGGTTTAAATTAGAGCTGAAGTTATGAACTAAGCTTTACATCATTCATCACATAACATCTTCAGCCGACTAAACAAAGACGCCATGTTAACAATCCGACAACCTCTAATGTTCATCTATAATCTATTAGGATTACCTGCAGATACAATTCAAACAAATACTACTTATAACTGTAGAGAAACTAGAAGGAACAGCTGATCGATCATCAACAGGAACAGCTGATCGAGCACGTTTTTTGGCGCCAGAACAGAGACTTTAGGCGCCACGTGATCAAAATAACCAAAACACAGTAATACGAGTTTAACATAATGTGACCGTTAAATAAGAAGAAGAAAGGCATTACATCCGGGTCTCACTCACCGCGTCACTGAAGATTTTTCGCGCGGTTTTTGAAGCCAAGATGCGGCTCGCGCTCAGACTCGGTGGCTGAAAGATGAAGAAGAAATCCTCCGTGAACAAACACGCACTTTAGACACACAACGAATACTTGTACCGGCTGAAATACACATTAAACACAAACATGGCCGCCGTTAAGACTTCCAGCGTTCAGATGTTTCTCTCACCGTGTTCTCTTTGTCCAGAGACATGTTGTCCATCTGACCGCTGAGGGACTTCTCGTTCTTCACACGAAGAGGACTGCGAGCAGAAGACATGTTGAATAAAATATAAGTTAAGTAGTTAAAACTTTATAAAACCAGGAGGAGAAACTAAGAGCAGCCGACACGGAGACGAGGAGCGGAAAGACTGAAGCGGCTCCTCTCGTCCGCTCCGCCTCCTTTATCCGAATATTGGCGCTGGAACGCTGGAACGCAGCACGTGACAGGCTAGTCAAAGTACGGAGGCGGACGGAGCAAATCAGGTGGCGAAGCCGCGCTCACGTGACGGCTGACCAGCTGCGGGAAAAAAAAAAAAACGGTCTTTGTTTGTGCGGAGGTTCCGAAACTGAACGAAAGAGACGTTACGCAACTATTTAAATGATGTGTGACATTTATTTTATTTGTTTTAATGTGTTATAAAACATGTGTGACATCATTTATAGAGTTCATTTCTGGTTTGTTTTGTTTATTGTAATAAAAACGTTGTCTTCTAATAATACTTTTCACGTCACTTCGACAACAGAAACACGATTTAACGGAAGAATAATTGTGTATTTGTGTCTTTTATTAACTGAACGTGTTGTACCTTAAATCCGTTCAGGTTTCAGGCTCTAAAACAACAGTTGTAGCTTCTTTTTACATCTAAATTCAGACGTGTTTAAGAGGACTTCCTCCCTTTAAAATAATCTACTCTAACGCAACAACTGCTTCCTGGTTACCGCCGAAGCGAGCGCGCTGATTGGCTGCTGCTTGGGAAGACTTTCTTCTTCTTCGTTGGGGTTTTACGGCAGCCGGCAGACGTTATGTCGCATTGCTGCCACCTACTGGATCTGGACCATTACTGCACCATTTTAATACTAGATCCTTTTTATTAAACAGACATATTATTTACCTTTCCTTTATTCCAAACTTCAAAATATTCCTTACTGATATTTACATTAATATTAAAATAGAGAAGTAGCAAAACCACAGTATAAAAAAACTGTTGTAAGTCAGTTATGTATTAATTGTGTTCATTCATATTCCTTCAAACTTTAATATTTGTGTGACGTCACGTATCACATGTTCAAACGTGTACGTTTATACATATATATATATGTATAAACGTATATTATTTGCAATTTGAATACATTTTTTATGTATATTTTTATTTATATATATATATATAGTCTTACAGTGTTTTTAAATCCAGCTGCAGTACCACCTCCCGCCTCACGGTGTCCCTGTTACTCCAGTTTCTTCGGCTCCACCAGACCTTTGTCTTTATTTATATATGTTTTATTCTTCAATTCATTTTATTTTGGCTGCAGCTGAATGTCGGTCAGTAAGGCAAGTGGGCGGGTACCTCACCCGCCAATCACGTGCCCTCCTCACTTTCCCGGCACAGCATCGTCCTCTCCCATTGGTCACACCCCCCCCCCCCCCCCCCTTCCATTGAGCTCTGCCTCCTGATTGGTTGACCGCTGTTACCGGGTGGCGCGAGGAGAGAGAGGACAGATCTGCGGTTGAGTAATAGCGCCGCTGTCGTCGAGCAGAAACTTCCTCCAGAAACACGTTAACGCCTTATCACAGTTCTCCCGCCAGAACGGCTGACCGACGTTCATCAACAGCCAACAAACAAACATTTGTTTTTATGAAACATCTTTTATTTATTTTTGTATTTTTTATT
Organism: Lycodopsis pacificus; assembly: GCA_028022725.1. Taxonomy (NCBI): domain Eukaryota; kingdom Metazoa; phylum Chordata; class Actinopteri; order Perciformes; family Zoarcidae; genus Lycodopsis; species Lycodopsis pacificus. Next base: position 599,009 of record CM051705.1, on the reverse strand, counting down.
CCTTATTTCATTTTTATATTTAATTTATTTGTTTATTTTATTTTTTTATTTCTTATTTTATTTTATTTTAATTATATTCTTCGTGTATTTTTATCGACTGCCTCACTGATCTTTCTGTTATTGTTATTATTGTCTTGTTTTTGCTGCTTTTGTCTGTCAAAGCACTTTGTAAACTCTGTTGTTAAAGGTGATGTGTAAATAAAGTTATTATTATTATTGTTATTATAAACAAACAGAGAGCAGCAACAAATACAACTTTGTTACCTGAAGCTCATAATTTAAAATGTCTAAAGAAAATGTCCAGTTATGTTATATAGTACCTAGCGTACATTTGTAATACCTGTACTGTAATATTTATTACCTGTTCTGTATACTTGTACTGTATATTTGTAATGTGTAATACCTGTACACTATACTTCTAATATGCATTATCTGTTCTGTACACTTGTATTCTATACTTGTACTACATGCACTGTATACTTAAAATGTGTATTACCTGATGTGTATACTTGTACTGTGTACTAAGCTAAGCTAACTACATTCTGCTTTCTACCTGTCTTTATGCTAAGCTAACTACATTCTGCTTTCTACCGGTCTTTAAGCTAAGCTAACTACATTCTGCTTTCTACCTGTCTTTATGCTAAGCTAAGCTAACTACATCCTGTAGTACATCCTTCTGTTTGATCATTTAATCTAAACGAACCTAAAAGTAAAACAAACTGTTTCTTGATAGAAGTGAGAAAGAACAACATGTTCGTGGTAACGTTTTATTATAAAAGTCATATTCTTCACCATCGCTGACAGGCACACGTCCAGAAGTGAGGATTATTCCGATATAAGCCTTTATTATTAAGAATAACATTTAATAACGAGGTATTTTTCTTACTGGCTACGCTAGGGGACAAATCAAGCTATCAAAAAACAAAAACATCACTTTGTCCTCAACAAATGTTTTATTAAATAATAATTATACCGTGTAAAGCAAAGAATAGCAGGTAGTATCACAGCGAGGAACACTGTCCACTGACATCTTTAACAGATCAATAAATGCAGATTGGAATACACGTTAACATTCAATATAGATATCAATATATTTACAATATATTTACAGTCACAAATGAACAGAAGTCGGCCAACAATAGAAGCACGATATACGGAGGCTTTGGCAAAATAATAATAAAAAGAGTGCATAATAATAACAATATTAATATTAAGCTAAACGTGACATTTACACATGAAGTAAACATGTTTATACAAAAACAAAGAAATCCAGTGCAATGTCAGGTTTCTGTTTGTTTCTGTCCTTGGATGAATAGCAGCCTCTCCTCCTCCTCCTCCTCCTCCTCCTCCTCCTCCTCCTCTTGTTGGGATTAAAATGTCCTGAGCAGAACGAGACGATCGCTCGGTCCTCCGGCTTTATTATAAAAGTCATATTCTTCACCATCGCTCCGTCCTCTTCATCATTTCATTGTTTAATTACTGTGGCATGAAGTTCACTTTATTCTGAAAACTCTGGCGGTGAATGAAGAGTGCTAATATGCTAACTGTACAGATGTCAGCATATTAAAGTTGGCTTTTGAGCTAAGTGGCTAACGTAGCATCAGATGTAATCACGTTAATATGCTAACGTTAGCATTAGGCTCAAAGTACAGCTGAGATGTCCCACTCAGGCCACCGTACAGAACACAACCTTTCCTCTCGCGTAGTGAGCGTTTCAGCCTCAGGGGGCGCCGGTGAGTCTGTAGCGCCGGCTTCATGCCACAGCGACCCGCTGAAAGTGAAGCGGAGCTCAGCGACCGGCTGCACTTCGTTGAACCAGCAGAGTTTTGAGTTGTAGAAAAACGATCCTCCAGATGTGGAGCTGATTGACAGTCACAGTTTTTAAGCCCCGCCCTCGATGGGGGGGGGTCCTGAGTTGCCCTGTCAGTTGGCAGTGGAGACCAGCACGCCGACAGGAAGTGCGGGGCCCCTGTTCTGGCCCTTGGGCAGGGCCAGTTTGTGGAGGTCCCGGGTCTCGGCGGGCCACGACGACGCCCTCTTGGCGGTCATGTGACGCCGGGCGTGTTTGGTCAGGTGATCGCTGCGCATGAAGCGCCGGTCGCACACGCTGCACACGAACTTCTTCTCCCCGGTGTGAGTCCGCCGGTGACGGGAGAGCTCGTCAGAACGAGCAAACTTCTTATCACAGCTCTCCCAGTGACAGCTGAACGGCTTCTCACCTGAGGAGGAGAGAGGAGGAGGAGGGGGAGGAGGAGAGGAAGGAGGAGAGGAGAGGAAGGAGGAGAGGAGAGGAGAGGAGGAGAAGAAGGAGGAGAGGAGAGGAAGGAGGAGAGGAGAGGAGAGGAGGAGGAGGAGGAGGGGAGAGGAGAGCAAGGAGAGGAAGGAGGAGGAGAGGAGGAGAGGAAGGGAGGAGAGGAGAGGAGGAGGAGGAGGGGAGAGGAGGAGAGGAAGGGAGGAGGAGGGGAGAGGAAGGAGGAGAGGAGAGGAGGAGGGGAAAGGAGAGCAAGGAGAGGAAGGAGGAGGAGGAGAGGAGGAGAGGAAGGGAGGAGAGGAGAGGAGAGGAGGAGGAGGGGAGAGGAGGAGAGGAAGGGAGGAGGAGGAGGAGGAGGAGGAGGAGGAGAGGAGAGGAAGGAGGAGGAGGAGGAGGAGGAGAGGAGGAAGGAGGAGAGGAGAGGAGAGGAGAGGAGAGGAGAGGAGAGGAGGAGGAGAGGAGGAGGAGGAGGAGGGGAGAGGAGAGTAAGGAGAGGAAGGAGGAGGAGAGGAGGAGAGGAAGGGAGGAGAGGAGGAGGAGGAGGGGAGAGGAGGAGAGGAAGGGAGGAGGAGGAGGAGGAGGAGGAGGGGAGAGGAGAGGAGAGGAAGGAGGAGAGGAGGAGGGGAGAGGAGAGGGAGGAGGAGGAGAGGAGGAGAGGAAGGAGGAGAGAGGAGGAGAGGAGAGGAGAGGAAGGAGGAGAGGAGGAGGATGAGGAGGAGGAGGGGAGAGGAAGGAGGAGAGGAGAGGAGAGGAAGGAGGAGAGGAGGAGAGGAAGGGAGGAGAGGAGGAGGAGGAGGGGAGAGGAGAGGAGAGGAAGGAGGAGAGGAGAGGAGGAGGGGAGAGGAAGGAGGAGGAGAGGAAGGAGGAGAGGAGGAGGAGGGGGAGGAGGAGGAGAGGAGGAGGAGAGGAGGAGAGGAAGGAGGAGAGAGGAGGGAGGAGAGGAGGAGGAGAGGAGGAGGGGAGAGGAGAGGAGAGGAAGGAGGAGGAGAGGAAGGAGGAGAGGAGGAGGAGGAGAGGAGGAGGAGAGGAGAGGAAGGAGGAGAGAGGAAGGAGGAGAGGAGGAGGAGGGGGAGGAGGAGGAGAGGAGGTGGAGGGCAGAGGAAGGAGGAGAGGAGGAGGGGAGAGGAGGAGAGGAAGGAGGATGAGAGGAGAGGAGGAGGAGGGGAGAGGAAGGGAGGAGAGGAGGAGAGGAAGGAGGAGGAGAGGAGAGGAGAGGAAGGAGGATGAGAGGAGAGGAGAGGAGAGGAGGAGGAGGGGAGAGGAAGGAGGAGGAGAGGAAGTGAGGAAAGGAAGGAGGAGAGGAGAGGAGGAGAGGAAGGAGGAGGAGGGGAGAGGAAACGAAGGAGGAGGAGAGGAGAGGAGGAGTGGAGAGGAGAGGAGTTATTCAGCTAGTTTTATTTTGAATGCTCTTTGATCACAATGTCATCACTTATTGATCCTCTTCATCACATCGTCGTCATCAATCAGTCTGAACTGTGTTTACTGACAGTTAGCTAACACGCTAACGTTAGCATGCTAACACGCTAGGCTAAACATTAAGCCTGCTCGACATCATCGTGTTGTCCCCCACGTCTGTAGCTACGTGTTTTTTTAGTGGACAGAGAACAAAAGCAAACAGGAAGTGACATCATGTCTCACCTGTGTGTGTGCGCAGGTGAGCCTTCAGGTGGGAGCTCTTGAAGTAGGTCTTCTTGCAGCCGGGGAAGTTGCAGACGTAGTTTCGTCTGCGGGAGAAGTCGACCTGCGAGGCGCCGCCGCCGCTCGCTCCCGTCGGCATGTAAACGGGGGCCGGCGCCAGGGGGAGGAGCTTAGTGTTGCCCAACGTCATGATCTGGGTCTGTGGGCCTTGTGTCGCCTGGGGGACCACGAACATCACGGTCCCCTGAGGCATGGCGGAGCCCACCAGGTGAGTCTGCACCTGAACCGGAGCCTGGACGAAGGCGGAGATCATCCCGGTCCGGCTGCTCACCGGGAAAACCTGGCAGAGGACCGGAGAGGAGGAGACCGGAGAGGAGGAGACCAGGGAGGAGGAGACCAGGGAGGAGGAGACCGGAGAGGAGGAGACCAGGGAGGAGGAGACTGGAGAGGAGGAGACCAGGGAGGAGGAGACCGCCGGAGAGGAGGAGACCGGAGAAGAGGAGACCGTAGAGGAGGAGATCGGGGAGGAGGAGACCGGGGAGGAGGAGGAGTGAGGAGGTCCGGCCTCCTCCTCTGGAGGCGGCGTGGAGGTTTCCGGCGGCGGAGGACCGCTGAGGCTGTCGGCAGTGTGGCGGATGACGCTGGTGACCATCGCTCTGGTGGGCGGAGCCACGCGGGACGACGACTCCGTCTGAGGTGGAAGAGCTGAGGTCTGTGCGGCGAAGGAGGAGGAGTCACTGAGGAGGAGGGCGGGGCCGGCGACGAGGACAGGGCGGGGTAAGACCGGCCTGGAGGCGGGGCTTAGGGCGGGGGCCTCAACGAAGCTCGGACTGTGAGGCGGAGTCATACACTGCCGGAGGAAACATGTCATCAATCACTCAACAGAACATGGCAGCCAACGACGAGTATGACAATAATAATTATATATTATATTATTATAATTACTATTCATACATTATATAAGTATATACATGTTTATATATTGCACTGTACACGAAGATGAGGAATACATCGTGTTATTTTAATAAAAGAAAATAAATCAACAGATTCATCGATTATCAAAATAGTCGTTAGCTGCAGCCCTGTAAATTAAATGATTATATATCATATATAAATATAATATGATATATAATATGAGATATTTCCATTTATTTAATAACAGAGATAAAGTGAATTATTGTTGGTGACTATCATGATGCTCCTCACCAGTGACGACAGGGCGATCAGGTCTTTGGGGGCGTCCCCCCCCCTCCTGGTGGAGGTGGGTGGAGTCACAGGAGTCGGAGGTGGGGGTCAGTGGGCGGGGCTTGTGCGACCTCTGACCCCAGAAGCTCATGCTGACGAGCGCCTCGGCGGCCTCCAGGTCGTGGTGCTCGACGCACGGCTTCAGCTCCATGGTGGTCACCGTCCAGCCGTCCACCTGGAGGACGACCGGGAAGAGACGAAGAGACGAAGAGACAAAGAGACGAAGAGACGAAGAGACAAAGAGACAAAGAGACAAAGAGACAAAGAGACAAAGAGACAAAGAGACGAAGAGACAAAGAGACAAAGAGACAAAGAGACGAAGAGACGAAGAGACGAAGAGACGAAGAGACAAAGAGACGAAGAGACGAAGAGACGAAGAGACAAAGAGACAAAGAGACAAAGAGACAAAGAGACGAAGAGACGAAGAGACGAAGAGACAAAGAGACGAGAGTCAAACTCAAATATGACGAGAATCCATCAAAACAAACAGGAATCAACAAACATCTCAACCAGATGTTCGTCACAATCTTTCCAGAATCAAACAACAACTGTTATGATGTGTCATGAGGGTGGGCGTCGCCAATTGTGTGTGTGTGGGGGGGTTATGGGTGCTATGTATATGTATATGTATATGTGTGTATTCATTGTAATTTATGGTTGATTTTTTTTAATGCATATCTTGAATATCAATACAAATTTGATCACAAAAATGCAAAAGTAAATGTGTCACATCTCTGCCCCTTCTCTCCTGTCCCCTTCTCTCCTGTCCCCTTATCTCCTGTCCCCTTCTCTCCTGTCCCCTTCTCTCCTATCCCCTTCTCTCCTGTCCCCTTCTCTCCTGTCCCCTTATCTCAGTCCTGCCTGGTCCCCCTCGTCTCTCGTCTCGTCCTGCCTGTCCCCCTCGTCTCTTGTCTCGTCCTGCCTGTCCCCCTCGTCTCTCGTCTCGTCCTGCCTGTCCCCCTCGTCTCTCGTCTCGTCCTGCCTGTCCCCCTCGTCTCTCGTCTCGTCCTGCCTGTCCCCCTCGTCTCTCGTCTCGTCCTGCCTGTCCCCCCTCGTGTCTCGTCTCGTCCTGCCTGTCCCCCTCGTCTCTCGTCTCGTCCTGCCTGTCCCCCTCGTCTCTCGTCTCGTCCTGCCTGTCCCCCTCGTCTCTCGTCTCGTCCTGCCTGTCCCCCTCGTGTCTCGTCTCGTCCTGCCTGTCCCCCTCGTCTCTCGTCTCGTCCTGCCTGTCCCCCTCGTCTCTCGTCTCGTCCTGCCTGTCCCCCTCGTCTCTCGTCTCGTCCTGCCTGTCCCCCTCGTCTCTCGTCTCGTCCTGCCTGTCCCCCTCGTGTCTCGTCTCGTCCTGCCTGTCCCCCTCGTCTCTCGTCTCGTCCTGCCTGTCCCCCTCGTCTCTCGTCTCGTCCTGCCTGTCCCCCTCGTCTCTCGTCTCGTCCCTGCCTGTCCCCCTCGTGTCTCGTCTCGTCCTGCCTGTCCCCCTCGTCTCTCGTCTCGTCCTGCCTGTCCCCCTCGTCTCTCGTCTCGTCCTGCCTGTCCCCCTCGTCTCTCGTCTCGTCCTGCCTGTCCCCCTCGTCTCTCGTCTCGTCCTGCCTGTCCCCCTCGTGTCTCGTCTCGTCCTGCCTGTCCCCCTCGTCTCTCGTCTCATCCTGCCTGTCCCCCCTCGTCTCTTGGGTTCTATATCCTCCTGTTCCTTTCTTCTTCTTCCTTTTGGGAACAAAAGCGCACACCAGCCTTTAATGACCAATGATGTCACGGTTTGCTACTTCCTCCTGAGCTGCCCTACCACAATAAGATGCATAAAACCAGCGTCTGGCTCAGACCTGAACGGGAACCTCCCCTGCACCCAGAATAGATGACGGGAGGTGCCAGATATTACACCCCCCCCTCCAAACAAGCCCCGCCCCCACATCCTCCCTCATTAACATGCACGTCTCCCCCAAAGAGCGAGACAGGAAGCTCCAAACAGGAAGTGTAGTTGGAAGAACAACAAAGTCAATCTGTTGCAACACACCGTTTCGTCACCGGCGCTGTCATTTCCCACGCTTAAGATCACACAAACGCATCACAGCAGACACGTTTATCCACAATCACACAGATTAATAAATACAAATGTTATTGATCGATCAGTATTCAAATGTTCTGACACTTAGTGAGCAAATGTTTATTTGTTTAGTCTTCTTTGATTTTACACTAAATTATTTTAAGTATATAAAATATGTAATATAGTTAAACTTCAAACTATTTTCTGACTATAAACACCAGAATTAATGAGTTTGCATAATAGAATTAAATAGATATTAATTCAGTTATTGTGACAGTTACATGTTATTGTCATCTGAGCTTTCTTTTATTACATTATTATTATAGTTTGACTGATAATGACATTTGTCACTTTGGTCTGTAGTCAGATATTTATACATATAAAT
>CM051705.1:574246-586255 GCA_028022725.1 Lycodopsis pacificus | reverse complement strand
TTGCTAGCATCAGTACTGTCAGTAGTGTTGTTAGCATCAGTACTGTCAGTAGTATTGTTAGCATCAGTACTGTCAGTAGTGTTGCTAGCATCAGTACTGTCAGTAGTGTTGTTAGCATCAGTACTGTCAGTAGTATTGTTAGCATCAGTACTGTCAGTAGTATTGTGAGCATCAGTACTGTCAGTAGTGTTGCTAGCATCAGTACTGTCAGTAGTATTGTTAGCATCAGTACTGTGAGTAGTATTGCTAGCATCAGTACTGTGAGTAGTATTGCTAGCATCAGTACTGTCAGTAGTATTGCTAGCATCAGTACTGTCAGTAGTGTTGTTAGCATCAGTACTGTCAGTAGTATTGTTAGCATCAGTACTGTCAGTAGTATTGCTAGCATCAGTACTGTCAGTAGTGTGTTAGCATCAGTACTGTCAGTAGTATTGCTAGCATCAGTACTGTCAGTAGTGTTGTTAGCATCAGTACTGTCAGTAGTATTGTTAGCATCAGTACTGTCAGTAGTATTGTTAGCATCAGTACCGTCAGTAGTATTGTTGGCATCGGTACTGTCAGTAGTGTTGTTAGCATCAGTACTGTCAGTAGTATTGTTAGTATCAGTACTGTCAGTAGTGTTGTTAGCATCAGTACTGTCAGTAGTATTGTTAGTAGTGTGTTAGCATCAGTACTGTCAGTAGTGTTGTTAGCATCAGCACTGTCAGTAGTATTGTTAGTATCAGTACTATCAGTATTAGTACTGCTGTTACCAGGCAGGTTGGCGTCCATCAGGTAGCGCAGGCTGAGCAGAGACGGGTGCAAAAGACTCTGCCGGCTGATTGGAGGAAAAGCAGGAAGCTGCAAGAACAGAATGAGAGCACGAGCATCCCTATGCACCACCCGGTGGGGAGGGACGCTCTGTGGAGAAAAACAAGTGCACCAAAACCTTAACTTCACTCCAGTACTCCTCTCTCTTTCCACTTCATGATTATTGGACGCAGCACATTTAAAGTGACAGCAGAAATCTTCAAACATGGAACTATCACAGACTGACCCTGCAGATATACGATCGGTCACAGGAAGCATTCAGTATCAGGAGCGGATGGATTTCTGACCTCGACTCTGAAGAGGAGAGCGTCTTTGCCTTCCAGCTTCATCTCATCAGGAAGTTCCTCGTACGCGTTCACGTACGGGACGTGACCTTCATTCACCAGCCTGAGAACAACACGTCACCTGACCTTTACACGACTTCCAATCAATCAACGAAAGGATACTTCACGTGTAACAGTATTCACATAATGTGGTCAATGTGTGTGTGTCAGGGTTCTCCATCAAGAACTCATTTTAAAAAGGATGAAAACGTCTTTATCCAATATCCAGGTGTGTGTGTGTGTGTGTGTGTGGTTACCTGAGCAGGTGTGTGTGTGTGTGTGTGCGTCGTTACCTGAGCAGGTGTGTGTGTGTGTGTGTGTGTGTGTGTGTGTGTGGTTACCTGAGCAGGTGTGTGTGTGTGTGTGTGCGTCGTTACCTGAGCAGGTGTGTGTGTGTGTGTGTGTGTGTGTGTGTGGTTACCTGAGCAGGTGTGTGTGTGTGTGTGTGCGTCGTTACCTGAGCAGGTGTGTGTGTGTGTGTGTGTGTGGTTACCTGAGCACGTGTGTGTGTGTGTGTGTGCGTCGTTACCTGAGCAGGTGTGTGTGTGTGTGTGTGTGTGCGTCGTTACCTGAGCAGGTGTGTGTGTGTGTGTGTGTGTGTGTGTGTGTGTGTGTGTGCGTCGTTACCTGAGCAGGTGTGTGTGTGTGTGTGTGTGTGTGTGTGCGTCGTTACCTGAGCACGTGTGTGTGTGTGTGTGTGTGTGTGTGTGTGTGTGCGTCGTTACCTGAGCAGGTGTGTGTGTGTGTGTGTGTGCGTCGTTACCTGAGCAGGTGTGTGTGTGTGTGTGTGTGTGTGTGTGTGCGTCGTTACCTGAGCAGGTGTGTGTGTGTGTGTGTGTGTGTGTGTGTGTGTGTGCGTCGTTACCTGAGCAGGTGTGTGTGTGTGTGTGTGTGCGTCGTTACCTGAGCACGTGTGTGTGTGTGTGTGTGTGTGGTTACCTGAGCAGGTCGCTGAGTGTCAGTGGTTGGCGGGTCCAGACCAGAGCCAGGTGGATCAGAGCCAAAGTCTTCTTCATGCTCATCAGACTGTGTCGACTCCTCCTCAGCCGACCCGTCAGGTAGCTGCTGGCGTCCAAAGAGCCCGAACACATCGACCAATCACTGGAGCTCCCTGCGGTCACATGTTGCTACTGAACCAATCGTACAAACGCGCTGACTTCACTCCAACAGATGAACCTGAAGCTGCTCTTTCCACCACGAACATGAAAGCACGTTGCAGTTATTCATGAGCCTGCAGACATCAGGTGAAATCATTTCACATCGTCACGCAGTTCAGATTATTACAGAGTTCTGAATATGTAATACGTGATCCTGTGAAATAAATGGTTTCTTTTCATTTCACAAATCTGATGCTTAAAGAATAAAACACTGAAACCTTGTTTCTCCAGCTGCTCTGGTTTTAAACCTAAAAAGATGATTCATTTCATCTTGGAGCACCTGTCGTACCTGCGCGGGAGCCGGCGGTGCTCGGGGGGTTCGTGTCTCCGTCCGTCTCACTGGCCGTCATGACGGACGCCTCGGCCGAGTCACAGTCAGAGTCAGAGTCAGAGTCAGGACCTCTCTGAGGACAGAAGGTTCACGTCCCACTGACTCCATGTTCAGATCAATAACACGCAGACATCAGACACAAGCTGCTCGCCATCAATCAATCAATAACTCAGAGATCTGGATCAACGTTACAAACCTCAACACACTTTACATGAGATCATCATTAACAGACATGACAGAGAGGATACTATGATATAATAACGCTCCTCTCATGGAATGTAATGCTGCGTTCACACCGGTCGCGTTTCTTTTTTGACGCGCGTCGAGATTACATACGAAGTCTCTGCACAGACGCGATGAGACCGGCGCGCCGCGATTTTGCGGTGGACGCCGTTATAGACGTGTGGCTCGATAGAATCCACGGAGCTCCTCTGGACGACGTCATCAACCAGACATGACGGCGTTTCAGGGACTTCCACAACACGTACAGAGCAGCAGTTGTCCTTTTATTCCTTTCATGGTTGAAAGCGGAAAGAAATGGCGGCCAGGTGAACGGCTTCCAGTCGATAAGCCACGCCCCCTCTCCGGCGCTACGCGATTTTGCGGCGTCTGGTGTGAACACGACCGGCGGCGCGTTGGACGCGACTGGTGTGAACGCAGCATAATAATAAGAAAATAGACAGATCATATATATATATATATATATATATATATATATATATATATATATATATATATATATATATATATATATATATATATATATATATATATATATATATATATATATATATATATATATATATATATATATATATATATATGAATGATCGGATATATTAGGGGTGTAACGGTACGCGTATTGAACGGTTCGGTACATGACGAACCGAATACGTTTGAATAAAAAATTAAAATTAAAAACAACCTTTATTTAAGCAGGTAGCCCGTTGAGATGAAAAATCTCTTTTGCAAGATGTGAGTAACAATACTACATCACATGAAGGAGCAGGTTGTGTTTTTGATGCTCATGTGTTGCTAAGAAGACACCAGAAGACGAGTCACTCAGGTTTAGTTCCATCATTGTTCAAAGTCAAAGAATAACTTCATGATGTTAGTTGTAATGAATAAATATATTTTAAAATCAAGTACATTTCTCTGGCATTGATAGTTTCTACTGAACCGAAACGTACCGAACCCAACCCAACCGTTACACCCCTACTATATATAATAAATAATAACAACAACAACAACATGATATTAATAATACAATAATATTAACAGCAATAATATTACTACCAATAACAATATTAATAATAATAATAACAGTCGTAATGATAACACGATGCTCGGGTGTGCGTGTGGTGAGCTCACCACTCTGAAGCGGCTCGTCCTCGTGGGGTTGCTGGCGTACGCCTGCCGGCTCTTCTGCAGGTAGATCCTCCACAGCTGACACAGAACCTGGTCCTGAAACAACAGGACTCATCAGCTGGAGTCATTCAGAAGAACAATAGACAATAAACAATAGACAATAAACAATAGACAATGAACAATAGACAATAAGAGCAGACCTTGAACCCGGGACTGACTCCCAGCGTGACGAGGGCGTCGGCCTGGTTCATCAGGATGAACTGGAAGCCTTCACAGATGAGCCACTGACGACCGCGCTCTGAGGAAGAACTTCATCACTTCATCGCTTCATCACTTCATCACCTCATCGCTTCATCACTTCATCGCCTCATCACCTCATCACCTCGTCACTTCATCACCTCATCGCCTCATCACTTCATCGCCTCATCACCTCGTCTCTTCATCGCCTCATCACTTCATCACCTCGTCTCTTCATCACTTCATCACCTCATCGCCTCATCACTTCATCGCCTCATCACTTCATCACCTCGTCACTTCATCACTTCATCACCTCGTCTCTTCATCACTTCATCACTTCATCACTTCATCACCTCGTCTCTTCATCACTTCATCACTTCATCACCTCGTCTCTTCATCACTTCATCACCTCATCGCCTCATCACTTCATCGCCTCATCACTTCATCACCTCATCGCTTCATCACCTCATCACCTCATCACTTCGTCTCTTCATCACCTCATCGCTTCATCGCCTCATCACTTCATCACTTCGTCTCTTCATCACTTCGTCACCTCGTCTCTTCGTCACCTCGTCTCTTCGTCACCTCATCACTTCATCGCCTCATCACTTCATCACCTCATCGCCTCATCACCTCATCACTTCATCGCCTCATCGCCTCATCACTTCATCGCCTCATCACTTCATCACCTCATCGCTTCATCACCTCATCGCCTCAACACTTCGTCACCTCATCACTTCGTCACTTCATCACCTCATCGCCTCATCACCTCGTCACTTCATCACCTCATCGCCTCATCACTTCATCGCCTCATCACTTCATCACCTCGTCTCTTCATCGCCTCATCACTTCATCACCTCGTCTCTTCATCACCTCATCGCCTCATCACTTCATCGCCTCATCACTTCATCACCTCGTCACTTCATCACTTCATCACTTCATCACCTCGTCTCTTCATCACCTCATCGCCTCATCACTTCATCGCCTCAACACTTCGTCACCTCATCACTTCGTCTCTTCATCACCTCATCGCTTCATCGCCTCATCACTTCATCACTTCGTCTCTTCATCACTTCATCACTTCATCACCTCGTCTCTTCATCACCTCATCACTTCATCGCCTCATCGCTCGCCTCGTCAATTCATCACCTCATCGCTTCATCGCCTCATCGCTTCATCGCCTCATCGCCTCGTCACTTCGTCTCTTCATCTCTTCATCGCTTCATCACTTCATCACCTCATCACCTCATCACCTCGTCACTTCATCACCTCATCATCGCCTCATCACTTCATCACCTCATCACTTCATCACCTCATCACTTTGTCTCTTCATCACTTCATCACCTCATCGCTTCATCACCTCATCGCCTCATCAATTCATCACCTCATCACTTCGGCTCTTCATCAATTCATCGCCTCAACGCCTCATCACTTCATCGCTTCATCACTTCATCACCTCGTCTCTTCATCGCCTCGTCACTTCATCGCAACAATATGAAAAATGATTTTCTGTTTCCTCTCTTTTATATTTGAAGACAAAACACACATTTCATAGAATAAATGATTGAGAAAATAATAATATCTGATATATTTCATCCCATCAGGTTGATATAATAATAAATATAATAATAAATATAGTAATAAATAATAATAATAAATATAGACACACTGACCGGCCCTCTTGGTTCTGGTTCCTCTGCCGATGGTGGAGATCCGGGCGGAGCCGGGAGTGAAGTTGGGGTCCACCACCTCTCTGGTTCTCTGAGGACGTTCATGTTATTGATTAATATAAATCTGAAATAGTATATAAATATAAATATGACTCCATGTAAACAGTATTTCTATCAGTTAATGGAGTGAATGAAGATAAGAGGATTCAGCATTTCACACAACTACACTTTATGAAAACATAAATCTATCTGCTGGTTTCCTGCATAACATCTGTCAGATCAGCTGTTGTTGTTGTTGTTTACCTCGATGACGTTGTGACAGGATCTGCAGTAGAAACGACCTTCGTCTGAAACGCCCCAATCCACCGCTGAACACACTGCACAGAGTTCCCTGTACCCAGCCTACACACACACACGCACGCACGCGCGCGCGCGCACATACGCGCGCACACATACGCGCGCACACACGCACACACACACACACACAGACACACAAATTCAGCACTTTGTGTTTCCTGTAAAACTACAACAGTGCAGAGAACTACAACTTTTAAATATTCTGTTAAATCAGCTAAAGAAGAATAAACTAACAAAGCATGTTATTATATCGTTATTACTATGTTAATACAACTCTTCTGTATGTTAAACTACAAACTCCTGCCTCATCACAAGCTCACTGATCACATCTCATCTAAAACGTTCTCTTTAAGGTGAAGTCACAGTGCTGTCGTAGAGAACAGCTGATCAGCTACGTCATAACCCTCTCTGTGTTGATCTCAACACGTGTTCTCCGTGGAGCACGAGCCCATCAGCACACTGGCTCGTGGAGAAGCTGGAGATACTCGTTGATTGTAAATGTAATGGATGAAGCACAGAAACAGGAGGAGTTTGGTTTGACTCGTTCTGCGCTCCACGTCTCTACCAGAGACACACACGCGCGCACACGCACACACACACACACACACACACACACGAATTACCGTTTGTTCTTCATCCATCTTTGATCACAAATAACCGCTTTAACCTGTCGTTTAACACTTCAACTGTACTCCGTCCTCCGTGGACGGGTTCTTCTTCTTCTTCTTCTGTGACTTCCGGTAGACTGAAGGCTTTACGACACTCTGCTGCCACTCAGTCCGGAGTGTGAACTACACCTGATACCACTTCTACTATTTTACTTGAACTTGAGAATATATGTTGGCTTTCATAAACAATATGCAAAATAAATAAATAAATATATATATATATATATATATATAGTTGAATGTCTCTAGTTGTCTCCCCTGTTAAATGTTTAAATCTGACACGTTTCAAATCACCACTCAGGCTTTTATTCTGGTAACACCTGTGTACTTGTCGTTTTATTTCTATATTATTAATCCATACTGCATGTTAAATGACAGAACTGTGCCTTCTCTTCTTCTGTGGTATTCAGACGCACTCGTCAGTATTTGTTATGTATTACAGACCATCACTGATGTTCGTCTCGTCACCGTGTTCTCAAAGTAAGATGTTTTTACTGACTGTTGTCATGTGACTGAAATAAAGCGGTTGAATTCTTCTTCAGGACGCCTGCGAGATGTTTTTATACTCGCGGTCCATCAGCAGATCAATTCATGATGAAAATCAGGATTTATTCTCAACGTGTTTGTTGTTTAAAGTCTCAGAACAAAAACAAACAACTTTTTTCTCTGTTGACAAACTTTATTTAGTTTTTACAGATCAAAGTACAAAATCAATCAGCTGCAGATCGTTGATTCCTTTGGAATCAGGTTTCACAACAAAGAGTTTCTCTTTGTTAAAGGAGGGAAACGAGACCCTCGCTGGTGACATCACCGTCAGAAGGCGGGGCTTAGTGCGTCGTAGAGCCGGTGGATGGCGACCTCCACCATCTCCCTCAGAGACTCGTCCTCGGTGCACGCCACGGACTGGAGACAAGAGGTCAGAGGTCAGGATTTAAGAACGACAAACGAAGCTGAAATAACACCAAAAAGTCGGAGTTCATGTTTCGTTAGTTCTCTCCGCAAGACGACAAGCAAGCAGCTTTTAAAACGCTTGTTTTCTGAATGGAGTTTGGTTTGAGCTATGCTAAGCTACGCTAACATCGTAGCCGCTCCATCAACACTCAACATAACGTCTTAACTTCGGCATAAACAGCAGCAACGTTATAGTTTACACGTATATTTGTGTCGTAAATCTAGACGTAGATCTACGTCTTCAGTGGGAACCAATGAGCTCGGAGCTGAGACAGACAGGAAGTGAGACGGACCAACGCGTTGTTAGCCGACAATAAGAAAACTCCAGCAGCTGATCAGATCAACGGTTGTTGCCAGGTAGGAATGTCCTAAATGTCCTGAGGAGGCCACCGTACTCACTCTGGTCTCCGGGTCGATGGACGCCGTGACTCCGTCCACAGTCACACTAAAGTCTTCACCGTCTCTGAAGTTCACGCAGTCGTCTCCGAACATGTCGCTGCAACACACACGACAACGTTACGTCTGAGCTCTTATTTTGAAAATCACTGCATCTCTACAGATACGAGCTTCTTCAGCTCTTCTCTTCTTTTCGCTGCATCGTGTTTCTAGATCGACTGTAGACACGATGAAGAGGCATCGTTACGATCATCTTCATAAACTACAAGAACTGTACAGAAACAAGTCAAGTATTAAATGTGTTACAAAGAAACAAAGGTTGAACATCCTGTCAAATATTTGTAGAATATTAACACTTTCTGTTTCTAAAGAATCTAAAATTGAATTCATCTAAACCCGAGTCCAACTCTAAACCCGAGTCCAACTCTAAACCCGAGTCCAACTCTAAACCCGAGTCCAACTCTAAACCAGAGTCTAACTCTAAACCCGAGTCTAACTCTAAACCCGAGTCTAACTCTAAACCCGAGTCTAACTCTTGATGTGCCCACAGATTCACAGTCCTACTTCTCTCACGACTAGAACAGAAACATTTGAACAGAAAGCGGTTCATGATGTGAAAACGAACCACAGCTGTTCAGACCCATATTTAGAGAAAACATGAATAAATTCATGGAGTGTGAAAGTTGATCTCTTGTATCATCAGGCCTTCACTGAGAGCTCCTCTCTTTGTTGTGAAGTTCAGCCTTCAGCGATGAAATACCGTAAATCTTTAGACACGAGGTCACGAGACTAGTTGCTCTTTATCTGACCGTCATTCAGCTTCTCTCTCAGCAGCACCGACCTAAAGTCAGGCCTAACTGCTTAGTGTCAACAGCTTCATCAATCTCTGGGCTTAAGCTTTGAAAAAGAAGATGAGATCAAGTTTGAATCATTTTTCAGTGAGAGTCGCTGAGGGCGGCGTGAATCAAAGGTCCAGCAGGTGTGAGAGCTGTACTCACTGCAGCATGAGCTCCAGTCTCTCCATGAACACGTCCATGTCGAACGTCTCCTTCTTGCCTTCCAGAACTGAAACAAACAGAGAAACGTTAGTTTGTTTGATGAAGAGTTCAGTTTCAGTCGATCAGTGACACGCCTCACAGCAGTCGTTTACTCACACTTCTGGGCGTTGGGGTTGGACTGGACCTCCAGGACCACCGTGGTGACGGCGTCGGCGTACATGTCGTTGAGCGGGTTGGCGATCCACTGAGGACGAGAACGTTCAGGCTCAGATACATAATGTTCATAACATGTTGAGGTGTCTTACTGAAGACATTCATCAGCCTCAGATGCGTTTACTGACAGTTAGCTAGCGTTAGCATGCTAACGCTAGCTAACATGATGAGGGTTACAAAAGACCCTCATTAGACTTTAATTGTAGAATCATAATGATTAGTCAGTTTGGACGAGAACAAACAACATGAATCCACTGATGATGATGATGATGATGAGGCCACTTGTTGCATCTCATTCATAACACATAACGACGACCAAAACAGATTAATATACAGTTAATATAGTATATAAGCTTTTCTTTGTGTTTCTGCAGAGAGTGAAATGTATTTAAACTTGTTCTGAGGTTTTAATATGTTTATTCTATATCTGAGGAACCTCCAGCAGCACCATCCCGGCCTCATGAACTAGAGTGATGCTCTTAAAGATCCGGACGGTGATCTTCTCCGCTCCCTCCACCTGCTCCACGTCTCCTGAAAGTACACAAAGTACACGGTAAACACTTTACTATCCTGTCGTGTTTTAAAATGTTTCTGATGAAAGAAAACACTCCTGATGTGTTTCTATGCAGATGACATTCAACTAAACTTGAACAAGTATTCACTCTGTTTCTTGAAGTAAAATGAATGGCACAATGTCAAAGACTTAAGTTACAGCACAGAAGTATTATTAGTGTCAAAGTAAAAGTACTCTTGTAGAAAATGACACTTTTAAATAACAGGTGAACTTGTTCTACAGACGAGAGAAACGAGCTGCACCTGAATTATAAAATAATTAACTTGATTTAGTTTGAAAACATGTCGGAATATTCTAAGAAAATACAACTTCAAGAACTGAATTTAAAAGTAAAATGATATTATAAAATTTTTTGTGTCATATCTTCAAAACATCTGCAAAATCACTTTAGTTGTGTATTAAATGTAGAGCAGTAAAAAGTACAATATGTCCCTTTGAACTGTAGAAGTATAAGGAAACAATACTCAGATATAAAAGTACAAGTACCTAAAGTAAAGTAAAGCACAGTGATTTATGAGTAAATACTTATTTACGGCCTACCTATGTTTTTAATCGAACACTGGAGAGTATATTTTAATTCATGATTGTTTTAACATGTTTAAATTATAAAATTAAAAACCAATATATGAAAAGAAGAAAAACATTTCAGAAATTAAGTTAATCAATTATTATTATTAATAATAAATCAAAAATATAAATAAATAATAAATACAAATAAATAACAAATTCAAAAATATAATAATAATAATTTCAAGTATTATTAAATAATACAATTAATAATAATTAATTGATAACCCACCTGCGAGGCTGCGTAGCTGGCTGACCAGCAGTGAGATGGGGCCGGTGTATGGGATGGCCTGAGTCTGAGTCACTGTGCTCATACACAGATCTGTGTAGTCTGAACAAAGACAGGAGGACACACACAGTCACCACACGCTGGGGAAAACCACAGCACCTGAACACAACACACAGGGATGTGTTCCGGGACGCAGCAGCAAAAAAAAAAAGAGACTAGAATAATACCATCTTTACTCTGTGGTTAGTTAAAATCTATTCGTTTATAGGTTCATTAAACAATAAAGAAGGAGTGAGTGAGGAGCAGCCAGAATGTCCTCATAATACAGGAAGGTCCTCACAATGAAGGTTCAATGCTTGGTCCCCACAAAGATAGACGTACAAGACCACACACACAGAGAGAGAGCGGGTATTACTGACTGGAGAGGTCGGAGGGCGTCACGATGTGATAGTTGAAGTTCCTCTTGACGAGGATCCCGGAGACCCTCTGACCCTGAGCGCACTTCCTGTCGGTCAGAGAGCCCATCACCTGCAGCAGAGCATGCTGGGAGTTAACGCGGCCGTACAACACACAGCTGATCGATAACGCCGACTGACGGAGGACTCGGACGAACCTTCGCCAGCTTCTCTCCTCTGAAGTTGAGCGTGACGGCTTCGGTGTTTCGCGGGTTGTGGACTTCGATGTCGACCTCGTCGTTGTCTTCGTACTCGCGGATCAGAGCCGCTTTCAGTCGGGCCATCTCGTTCTGCTCGCCGTGGACCAGAATCTGGAGACGCAGAAACAAAGCTCAATGCTAATGCTAGCATGCCATGCTAACACGTTATTTAGTATGTCAGCAGTAATGTTAGCGTGCTAATGCTAACGACTTAATTCCTTTACTAGGAAAGTGTTTATGAACATTTAAGATGCAGCCGGGGTTTTATCATATATCTATTCAAACATTCCGTTGATCCCTCTGTTGTTTACACTTGTTGTTGTTTTTTTTATCTTTACTTATGGAAGGTGTGATTACCACGTGAGGCGGTTTGAGAGCTCGGATGAACTCGCTGGTCTGCTGGTAGTCGGTGTGAGCGGAGAAGGAGATGTAGTCCACGGACATCTTCAGAGGAAGCTTCTGACCCGACATGGTGGCGATCTCATCGGGCTCCGTCATGATGTGC
>CM051705.1:509246-564246 GCA_028022725.1 Lycodopsis pacificus | reverse complement strand
CGTCAACCTCCGGTTCTTTATGTGAATCCAGAGCTTCACGTGTTAAAGCTGCATTCTCTCCAGTGGCCACCAGGGGGCGACTCCTCTGGTTGTATAGAAGTCTATAGAAAATGACTCTACTTCTCTCTTGATTTATTCCCTCAGTAAACATTGTAAACATGAGTTTATGTCTCAATCTCTAGTTTCAAGTCTTCTTCAATACAGCATGATGTTCATTTAGTACATGATGGTCCATTTAGAGTCACACAGACCATAAAGCAGGGGATGCTTTAGGGCGGGGCTACTGTGATTGACAGGTCAACACCAGAGACGTGTACGTCTCTACGTCTCCTCCTCAGTCCAGATGTGGTCACTTCCTGTTCACTGGTTGAGAAAAAACAAGATGGCGACGGCCAAAAAATAAGATAATATATCGTAAAAAAAAGCGTAATAAATCAAGAGAGAAGTAGAGTCATTTTCTATAGACTTCTATACAACCAGAGGAGTCGCCCCCTGGTGGCCACTAGAGAGAATGCAGCTTTAACACGTGAAGCTTTGACTTTGTCTCCTGATCTAATGTGGACGGAGATATTTGGTAAACGAAGGTGGAGGATAGACGTACAGACGTGTATACGTGGAGACAGAGCCTGGTGCCCCCCCCCCCCCTTTGCAGGAGCGGTTGACCTTTGACCTGTGGGAGGAGCCTGAAGCCGGTCAGCGCTGCAGCTGATGGTTGTATGGCTCCTTCATAACGCTCTGTCTTTGTGAAGTAAAGTGAACGTGAAGCGGTCTGACCTCTGGTGGGTCCTCTGGGGGGCAGCGGCGGCGTCGGTCCCGGCGGCGGCAGGTTGAGGTCCATCGTGGTGCCGTAGGTCTCGTTGCTGATCATCACGCTCGGCACCTGAGGCCTCTGTCTGTCCCTCGCCAGGCAGGCGGCATCCCGGGCCAACGCCGCCAGGTCGGGCTGCACGGAGCCGCTGGCTGGCACGAAGCAGCTGACCGGACGCTCCTCACGCCGGTTGGGGATTGGCTGCGGTTAACACACACACACACACGCACACACACACACACACACACACACACACACACACACACACGCACACGCGCACAGACACACACACACACACACACACACGCACACACACACACACACACGCACACGCGCACGCGCGCACACACACACACACAGACACACACACACACACACAGTTACTCGTCTTCACTGCCTCTCGTGTCTACAAGCTGCTCAACGTGAAGCTGGACGACCTCGTCCTCCGTCTGGTCCTCGCTCTCATCAGAACATTAAACTCGTTATTAGACATCTGAGGATGACTTCATCCAGAAGGTGGATGATCTTCAGACTGAGGGTGGATCAGAGGGCTGACGTGCAGAATGTTAAACACACAGAACGATGACAAAGACACACAAAGCACAGTATGACCACAAAGGGCTGCAAAGCTACCGAAAACACAGGTTTACACGACAACATGGAGACATTTAAAATCACTAACAACAGATACAACACGACGGCAGAGAGACATCAAACATCCACCAAATGCCCACGAGGAGCAAAGTGACTGAAAATCGACAGAAAACGTTGAGAAATGACACAAAACGACTTCAAAGAAAAGGAAAACGTGCAGAATAACGTGAAGCCGGCCGACCTTGTCCTCCATCTCGTCCTCGCTCTCGTCCATGTCGTCGTTCTGGAGACGCCACTCGTACTCCACGTGAACGTGGACGTTAAACTTGCCCGTCTGAGCCTGAGTCAGCTGAGAGGACAGAATGAACTGAAATCAATCTTCATCTTCATCTTCACAGCCGTATCGGACGCACCGATTATTTAGTCTCCTGAAGGTGAAACATGAACCTCGGAGCTCGAAAAGTAGTCAAAGAAAGTGTATTAATTCTACAATGTCAGCATAAAATACATGAATAAAACGCAAAGATGAGTAACATGTGACGGTTAACAGAACTTTCACTTTCTGAAGTTTAGTTCTTCTGTCTGTCTGTTGATATAACTTCAGTATATTTATATTATATATTTAAAAACATATTGAACGATCACAGAGTTTCACTTTTTTGGAATTAGCTTAGCATAGAAAGGTTTAGCTTTATTTACGGTTGCTTCGCTTTCTTTGAATTGTCTCAACTGTTTAAGTTCGTTTTTTTTCATGACATTTTATTGTGAAACCCGACTCAGTTTCACTTCTTTATCATTTATTCAGATCAGGTTCAGTGTTCAGGAGTTTAGTTTAGCTTAGCTTAGCTTTAGCACCTGTTCTTCACACAGAGGGTGTCGGAGGCGCTTGGCGATGTCCAGCGGCGTCTCTCCCGCTTCGTTTGCTGTGGAGATAAAATCCAAGCAGCCGATTAGAAAGGTGCGGCGAGGCCGTGTCTCTCCGAGTGTTCGTGTTCTTACCGATGGACACTGAAGCTTTTCCTCTCAGCAGCAGCTTCAGACACTCGCTTTTGTCCGTCAGACAGCAGTAATGCAGCGCGGTGCTTCCTCCGGCCGTCTGCTTGTCCAGGTTCCCGCTGAAACACACCTCGTGTTACTACATGTGTGGATATCACCGTGGAATCTTTTCAAGCATTTATTTCTGCAGAATTCATCACGACAATGATGATGTCACCTGTTTTGGGCGAGGAAGTCCACAATGTGGAGGGAGTTTCTGTCGACCATACGGACCGCCAGGTGCAGCACCGTCTCTCCGGGTTCCTGACAGAAACAAACTCGGCTCACTGTTCTGAACCAATGACTGTGAAGAAGAGGACGTCTTCATCGTCTCATCGGTTTGTGGACGTCTCGAAGCCTCCAGTTCAGCATGTTGGCCGTCGCCATCTTGTTTTTTTTACAACCAGTGAACAGGAAGTGACCATACATGGACTGAGGAGGAGACGTAGAGACGCCGTATACGTCTCTGGTAGAGACCTGTCAATCACTGTAGCCCCGCCCCAAAGCATCCCCTGCTTTATGGTCTGTTAGAGACCTGTCAATCACTGTAGCCCCGCCCCAAAGCATCCCCTGCTTTATGGTCTGTGTGACTCTAAATGGACCATCATGTACTAAATGAACATCATGCTGTATTGAAGACTTGAAACTAGAGATTGAGACATAAACTCATGTTTACAATGTTTACTGAGGAAATAAATCAAGAAAGAAGTAGAGTCATTTTCTATAGACTTCTATACAACCAGAGGAGTCGCCCCCTGGTGGCCACTAGAGAGAATGCAGCTTTAACACGTGAAGCTCTGACTTTGTCTCCTGGTTCCGACATTTAAAACAAAAATAAATCAGAACAGCAGTCCTACGTGTTCGTTGGGCTGTGGGATGGACTCCTGCAGGTCCACCCCCTCGGTGTAGACCTGGATCAGGGACAGGATGTCTCTGTTCCTGACGGCCTCGTACAGAACCTGCAGTCTGGACGCCGCGTCGGCACAGAGCCGCCGAGCGAAGCGCTTCTCGGTGTACTTGGCTGTGATGAAGTCCTTCCTCGTCTGCCTGGAGGAAGAACCGGAGACCAGAGAGAGTCATCATCTCACATCTCCTTCTACGTCACTCCGTCCACTCGCACGTCACGTCACTCGCACGTCACGTCACTTGCACCGTCACTCGCACCGTCACTCGTACGTCACTAACACGTCAGTCATATGTCAATAACACGTCACTAACACGTCAGTCATATGTCACCAACACGTCACTAACACGTCAGTCATATGTCACCAACACGTCACTAACACGTCAGTCATATGTCACTAACATGTCAGTCATATGTCACTAACATGTCAGTCATATGTCACTAACACGTCAGTCATGTCACTAACACGTCAGTCATATGTCACTAACATGTCACTAACACATCAGTCATATGTCACTAACACGTCACTAACATGTCACTAACATGTCAGTCATATGTCACTAACATGTCACGAACACGTCAGTCATATGTCACTAACATGTCACTGACACGTCACTAACACGTCAGTCATATGTCACTAACACGTCACTAACACGTCAGTCATATGTCACCAACACGTCACTGACACGTCAGTCATATGTCAATAACACGTCACTAACACGTCAGTCATATGTCACCAACACGTCACTAACACGTCAGTCATATGTCACTAACATGTCAGTCATATGTCACTAACATGTCAGTCATATGTCACTAACACGTCAGTCATGTCACTAACACGTCACTAACACGTCAGTCATATGTCACTAACACGTCACTAACACATCAGTCATATGTCACTAACACGTCACTAACACGTCAGTCATATGTCACTAACATGTCACTAACACGTCAGTCATATGTCACTAACATGTCACTGACACGTCACTAACACGTCAGTCATATGTCCCTAACATGTCAGTCATATGTCACTAACATGTCAGTCATATGTCACTAACATGTCACTAACACGTCAGTCATATGTCACTAACATGTCACTAACACGTCAGTTATGTCACTAACATGTCACTAACACGTCACTAACACGTCAGTCATATGTCACTAACATGTCACTAACACGTCACTAACACGTCAGTCATATGTCACTAACACATCACTAACACGTCACTAACACGTCAGTCATATGTCACTAACACATCACTAACACGTCAGTCATATGTCACTAACACATCACTAACACGTCACTAACACGTCAGTCATGTCACTAACACATCACTAACACGTCACTAACATGTCAGTCATATGTCACTAACATGTCACTAACACGTCACTAACATGTCACTAACACGTCAGTCATATGTCACTAACACGTCACTAACACGTCATTCATATGTCACTAACACGTCACTAACATGTCAGTCATATGTCACTAACATGTCACTAACATGTCACTAACACGTCACTAACACGTCATTCATATGTCACTAACACGTCACTAACATGTCAGTCATATGTCACTAACATGTCACTAACATGTCACTAACACGTCACTAACACGTCAGTCATATGTCACTAACATGTCACTAACATGTCACTAACATGTCACTAACACGTCACTAACACGTCACTAACACGTCAGTCATATGTCACTAACACGTCACTAACACGTCACAAACACGTCACAAACACGTCACAAACACGTCACTAACATGTCACTAACACGTCACTAACACGTCACTAACACGTCAGTCATATGTCACTAACATGTCACTAACACGTCACTAACACGTCACTAACACGTCACTAACACGTCACTAACACGTCACTAACATGTCACTAACACGTCAGTCATATGTCACTAACTTGTCACTAACACGTCACTAACACTTCACTAACATGTCACTAACATGTCACTAACACGTCACTAACACGTCACTAACATGTCACTAACACGTCAGTCATATGTCACTAACATGTCACTAACACGTCAGTCATACGTCACTAACACGTCACTAACACGTCACTAACATGTCACTAACACGTCACTAACACGTCACTAACACATCAGTCATATGTCACTAACACGTCACTAACACGTCACTAACACGTCACTAACATGTCAGTCATATGTCACTGACATGTCACTAACACGTCACTAACATGTCACTAACATGTCACTAACATGTCACTGGTGGGATCCGGTTTGGTGACTGACAGATCTGCCTCCATGATCTCGTTGAAGCTGGCGTTTCCCACGTTCTTCGCCAACTAAAACACAACATGTGAGGTTGGTCACTGCGGCTCCTTCCTGAAGTAAAACACATGCTTGCTGGTGGGTTCACTGCAGACCTGCAACCCTCTACTGCCTTTAATTAATAACGCTTCTAAATCAATTGTCACAGAATACCAGTTTATCAAATATGAGGGATGAATTCTAAGAAAATCAAACTGTCACAAAATCATATTTGTCGCATATTCATTTAATATAAATATACATCTATTATATTCCATATATATTGATATTATACAATATACAATATATTCAAAAAATGAATAAAGAAATGAATAAAATCATGATCTTGTGATATGAAGTTACATTGTTACAACTCATTTTGTTTTTTAATTATGAACATTTTTTAAAACTTTATTCTTGAAAGTTTTTTCTCAAAATATTTAGATCATGTTTGTTCCTAAAATTGTAGATAATATGTTATTGACAGACACAAATGAAAACTCTTCTCATCACTCCGCCCTGCCTCGACGCTCTGATTTCCGTTACTCCTCTGGGGACAGTGAAGTGGACTCACCAGCAGCTCGGAGGTCCCCAGCACGTCCAGGTCCAGGCTCTGGATCCTGGAGTAGTGGACCCCCATCTCCCTGTGGATCCCAGAGCACTCGATACAGATCAGCACCCCGAGGTTGGTGGACAGCCAGGTGGGACCTGACGGAGCAGAGGATGGAGGTTTTTAAAGGCCACCATGTTACGTTCACGTGTGTAGTCCAGACGGAGAAGGTGGGCCCAGGGGTCTCGTTAGTAACAAAACCAACAAAGTGTTTACGTTACTGTTAAACAGCAGAATCTTCATCCTCCAGAATCTCTTCTGACCAGAAGAACCAACAGCTGAAGAAGGTAAACGTTACTTTACCTCCACATAGAGTACTTAACGAGTTCTGGACTTAACGAGTTCTGGACTTAACGAGTTCTGGGCTTAACGAGTTCTGGGCTTAACGAGTTCTGGACTTAACGAGTTCTGGTCTTAACGAGCTCTGGACTTAACGAGCTCTGGGCTTAACGAGTTCTGGGCTTAACGAGTTCTGGGCTTAACGAGTTCTGGACTTAACGAGCTCTGGTCTTAACGAGTTCTGGACTTAACGAGTTCTGGACTTAACGAGCTCTGGACTTAACGAGTTCTGGACTTAACGAGTTCTGGACTTAACGAGTTATGGACTTAACGAGTTATAGTCTTAACGAGGTCTGGTCTTAACGAGTTCTAGTCTTAATGAGTTCTTAGCAGTATCAGTTAGTAGTTAGTATTAGTACTCGGACTACAGTACTGTAGTACTGTAGTACTAGTACCAGCAGTACATACCGTGCGCCCCGCAGTCACAGCAGCCGTCGTTGCCGCTCATCCTCTTCACCTCTCCTACGATGGCTCTCGTCAGCTCCTGGACGATGTTGTTCTCTCCTTCGTCCTGGTCGCCTTTGAAGGCTTTGTTCAGCGCCTCCTCTCTACTGTTCTGCAGCACCGACACCCAGCTGCACAGACACCAACACAGCGGGTCAGAGGTCAAAGGGTCAGAGGTCAAAGGGGGGGGGGGGGGGGGGGGGTCATTGTGCACTACTTACACCTGACACTCGGCTTCGTCCTCGGCCTGGAAGTGATAGGTCCGGTCGTCTGGAGGAGACAGAGAGTGAGACGGGAGGATCTGAACAGGACGCGACACATGTGAGAGGAGAGAGCAGCTTACGTGAGAACAGGTCGAAGCTCTTCTTCTCCTCCGGGTTCCTCTTCACCTGGCAGGTGAGCAGGTTGAGTTTGGCCGGCGGTGCGTTGGCCTGAGAGACAAGTTACGACAAACTGAAAGTGTTCCACGTCAAACATGACGAGCTAAACAACCACACGGAGCAACACGCCCTCAGCTGGGTTTGCTGATGATTTAGCTAATGCTAACACGCTAGGCTAAGGCGCTAACGATGCGAGACGCTAACATTAGCATTTAGCTCAAAGCACCACTGTGACTGTATTTCACACCATTTTACTGGTAATATAATCTGTCACCCACTGAGGAACTAGTTGTGATTGACAAGTTGTCAGCTCTGAAACATCAAAAGGGTTCATCCTCTGAGGACCAGGAATGGGCTCTGGAAATTTGTGTTTATTTTATTACACTATATTTATCTCGTTAAGGGGGAAATCTGTCTCTGCACTTGACCCATCAGTACTATCAGGGAGCAGTGGCCCGGGGGCCGTTAGGTTCAGTGTCTTCTGAGGGACACGTCCACACGGGACACGTCCCACCAAGGATAATACAGGTGTTCTGAACATAAAGTCCTCAATAAGACGCACTTGTTGATTATTACGGATTATTTTAACCCAGAGCTTTGTGTTTGTGAGAGCTGAAGCAGAGATGCAATATCAATAATTTATAAAACAGACCCCCCCCCCCCCCCCCCCCACCCTTCTCTCTGTCATCCTCCTCCTTATGCTCTTCCTCCTCCTCCTGTTTCTCTTCCTCTGCTGCTTGCTCTGTCCTGATTGGCCGTTTGACTCTTCATGTAAAAACTTCAAAATAAAAGAAAGAAGGAACAAAACAAAAAATAAGAAGCTGAATGAAAAAACTAAAATGAATTCTTGTCTTTTGCCCATTTGAAATAAAAAAGTGAAACCCCAGAAGAAGAAGAAGTGTTTTAATTGGTGGACATGCAGGCAGGAGGGCGGAGCTTGTCATGCAGGAGGACCAATAGGAGGAGAGGATGTGGCGTCTTACCGTGCCGTGGCAGATGGTCAGGAAACCGTTTTTCACCGAGCACTTCCTCTTCTGCCAAACCTTCCTCAGTCTGAGGACGACACGCCAATACGGATTAAACATACTCGTCTCGTAGTATTAAATACACTCATCTCGTAGTATTAAACATACTCGTCTCATAGTATTAAAGACACTCATCTCGTAGTATTAAACATACTCGTCTCATAGTATTAAAGACACTCATCTCGTAGTATTAAACATATTCATCTCGTAGTATTAAACATATTCATCTCGTAGTATTAAACATACTCATCTCGTAGTATTAAACACTCGTCTCACAGTATTAAACATTCATCTCGTAGTATTAAACATACTCGTCTCACAGTATTAAACATATTCATCTCGTAGTATTAAACATATTCATCTCGTAGTATTAAACATTCATCTCGTAGTATTAAACATACTCGTCTCGTAGTATTAAACGTACTCGTCTCGCAGTATTAAACATTCATCTCGTAGTATTAAACATATTCATCTCGTAGTATTAAACATACTCATCTCGTAGTATTAAACATTCATCTCGTAGTATTAAACATTCATCTCGTAGTATTAAACATTCATCTCGTAGTATTAAACATTCATCTCCTAGTATTAAACATACTCGTCTCGTAGTATTAAACATACTCGTCTCACAGTATTAAACATACTCATCTCGTAGTATTAAACATACTCATCTCACAGTATTAAACATTCATCTCGTAGTATTAAACATACTCATCTCGTAGTATTAAACATACTCGTCTCACAGTATTAAACATACTCATCTCGTAGTATTAAACATACTCATCTCGTAGTATTAAACATACTCATCTCGTAGTATTAAACATTCATCTCGTAGTATTAAACATACTCATCTCGTAGTATTAAACATACTCATCTCGTAGTATTAAACATACTCATCTCGTAGTATTAAACATACTCATCTCACAGTATTAAACATTCATCTCGTAGTATTAAACATACTCGTCTCATAGTATTAAACATTCATCTCGTAGTATTAAACATACTCATCTCGTAGTATTAAACATACTCATCTCGTAGTATTAAACATACTCATCTCGTAGTATTAAACATTCATCTCGTAGTATTAAACATTCATCTCGTAGTATTAAACATTCATCTCGTAGTATTAAACATACTCGTCTCGTAGTATTAAACGTACTCGTCTCGCAGTATTAAACATTCATCTCGTAGTATTAAACGTACTCATCTCGTAGTATGAAACGTACTCATCTCGTAGTATTAAACATACTCATCTCGTAGTATTAAACATACTCATCTCGTAGTATTAAACATATTAATCTCGTAGTATTAAACATACTCATCTCACAGTATTAAACATTCATCTCGTAGTATTAAACATACTCGTCTCATAGTATTAAACATTCATCTCGTAGTATTAAACATACTCATCTCGTAGTATTAAACATACTCATCTCGTAGTATTAAACATACTCATCTCGTAGTATTAAACATTCATCTCGTAGTATTAAACATTCATCTCGTAGTATTAAACATTCATCTCGTAGTATTAAACGTACTCGTCTCGTAGTATTAAACATTCATCTCGTAGTATTAAACGTACTCATCTCGTAGTATTAAACACTCATCTCGTAGTGTTAAACGTACTCATCTCGTAGTATGAAACGTACTCATCTCGTAGTATTAAACGTACTCATCTCGTAGTATTAAACATACTCATCTCGTAGTATTAAACATATTAATCTCGTAGTATTAAACGTACTCATCTCGTAGTATGAAACGTACTCATCTCGTAGTATGAAACGTACTCGTCTCGTAGTATTAAACGTACTTGTCTCGTAGTATTAATACATACTCGTCTCGTAGTATTAAACGTACTCGTCTCGTAGTATTAAACGTACTCGTCTCGTAGTATTAAACATACTCGTCTCGTAGTATTAAACGTACTCGTCTCGTAGTATTAAACATACTCATCTCGTAGTATTAAACATACTCGTCTCGTAGTATTAAACGTACTCGTCTCGTAGTATTAAACGTACTCGTCTCGTAGTATTAAACATACTCGTCTCGTAGTATTAAACGTACTCTTCTCGTAGTATTAAACATACTCATCTCGTAGTATTAAACGTACTCGTCTCGTAGTGATAATCCCTCAAATCATTTTTTTATCAGCTCATGTTTTAGGATTCTTTCCTCATTTATTTTCATGTATTTAGTAAATTTAAAAGTATTTTTCATGACACAATGAATTTCACGGTTTGCTGATTTTCTCTTTTTCATAAGATTATAAATTTAATTTCCTTCACTTTTCGGATTATTTATTAGAATAATTAAAGGAAAATAAATTGGAACAGAACGACATTTTAACTTTTTTCTTTTGTCTAAACCTCAAATTATCTAAAATAATGAATTAAAATCATTTAAATTGTTTGTATTAAATCTGGAACCATCAAATGTAAAAATGACTTCAGTCATAGAAATAGTTTCACATTTATTTTCTAACCATCGATGAATTGATTACGGGACTAATTAATACCAATCTGCATTGTGTTGGTGCGAAGGCCTTCCAGGAGGTTATCGTCCTGTTGCATTCTGGGACTTTGAGTGGACTCACCCCTCACTCCTCTTGTAGAGGACTCCGGAGCACTCGGTGCCGTGAGCCTTGTTGCCCTGCAGCTGGTGGAGGCTGTAGCCGGCGCTCTGCTTGGCCTGAGCATCCTGCGGAGGAGCGGGAGACAAAACAACTTCAACCGCCATGTTTGTAGTCCAAAGCCCTGCTGGCACCCTGCAGAGGTCCTCGAAGGTGTTTAAAAGTACAAATGTACGCCGAGTCCCTCACCTCCTTCTGCTCCGACTGCAGAGACGCCTTCAGGACGTCTCGGAGCTGAGTCAGCTGTTTCCTCTCCCCGTCCTGAGTCTGCTTAATCTGAACACCACAGAAGAAGAGACGCAAACTAATGCTCATCACACACGAGACACTGAGACCGCTGTGGTGTTTCAGGTATTTGATGTACTTTATACTGCACTACATCTCAGAGGTACATGTACTACTTTATACTGTACTACACCTCAGAGGTACATACTGTACTTTATACTGCACTACATCTCAGAGGTACATGTACTACTTTATACTGTACTACACCTCAGAGGTACATACTGTACTTTATACTGCACTACATCTCAGAGGTACATGTAGTACTTTATACTGTACTACATCTCAGAGGTACATGTAGTACTTTATACTGTACTACACCTCAGAGGTACATACTGTACTTTATACTGTACTACATCTCAGACATACATGTACTTTATACTGTACTACACCTCAGAGGTACATGTAGTACTTTATACTGTACTACATCTCAGACGTACATGTAGTACTTTATACTGTACTACACCTCAGAGGTACATGTAGTACTTTATACTGTACTACATCTCAGAGGTACATGTAGTACTTTATACTGTACTACATCTCAGAGGTACATACTGTACTTTATACTGTACTACATCTCAGAGGTACATACTGTACTTTATACTGTACTACACCTCAGAGGTACATGTACTTTATACTGTACTACATCTCAGAGGTACATGTAGTACTTTATACTGTACTACATCTCAGAGGTACATGTAGTACTTTATACTGTACTACACCTCAGAGGTACATACTGTACTTTATACTGTACTACATCTCAGAGGTACATACTGTACTTTATACTGTACTACATCTCAGAGGTACATGTAGTACTTTATACTGTACTACACCTCAGAGGTACATACTGTACTTTATACTGTACTACATCTCAGACGTACATGTACTTTATACTGTACTACATCTCAGAGGTACATGTAGTACTTTATACTGTACTACATCTCAGAGGTACATGTAGTACTTTATACTGTACTACATCTCAGAGGTACATACTGTACTTTATACTGTACTACATCTCAGACGTACATGTACTTTATACTGTACTACACCTCAGAGGTACATGTAGTACTTTATACTGTACTACATCTCAGAGGTACATGTAGTACTTTATACTGTACTACATCTCAGAGGTACATGTACTTTATACTGTACTACATCTGAGGTACATGTACATTATACTGTACTACATCTCAGAGGTACATGTTGTACTTTATACTGTACTACATCTCAGAGGTACATACTGTACTTTATACTGTACTACATCTCAGAGGTACATGTTGTACTTTATACTGTACTACATCTCAGAGGTACATACTGTACTTTATACTGTACTACATCTCAGAGGTACATGTACTTTATACTGTACTACATCTCTGAGGTACATGTAGTACTTTGAGATGTAGTACAGTATAGAGGTACATAGTATACTTTATACTGTACTACATCTCAGAGGTACATGTACTTTATACTGTACTACACCTCAGAGGTACATGTAGTACTTTATACTGCACTACACCTCAGAGGTGCATGTTGTCCTTTGACTGCAGTACTTGTGTTCGTGGTACTAGTACTTGTCTCACCGTGGTCAGCTCTGTGGTCAGCTTCTCCACAGACGGTCTGAGAGTCTCCACGGCGTTCAGTCCGTCCTGGAAGAAGCTGAAGAACAGAGAGAAACATTCCGTGAGCAGACAGGAAGAGGAGGAGCTAGAGAGCTGGTCCCTCTACAGAACAAAGATTATATGATATATACATGATCAGGATTATACTGAGGACACATTATTTACATGTCCGAGGACTTTACCAAGACATGCCAGTTTGTTTTAGAAGCTTCAGAAACAGCAAGTCTTAAACATCTACATTTGAGTAAATACTATATATATATATAATATAATATAATATAATATAATAATATATATATATGAATAATATATATATATATATATATATATATAATATAATATAATAATATATATATATGAATAATACATATATATAATATATATATATATAATATATATAATTTATATATATATATATAATATAATATAATAATATATATATATGAATAATATATATATATATATATATATAATATATATATATATATATTATATAATAATAATATATATATATATATGAATAATATATATATGTTATTATTATATATATTATTATTATACATGATTATTATATATATATTATTATTATATATATTATTATTATATATAATTATTCTTATACATGACTATTATATATGTTGTTATTGTTATAATTATTGTTGGTATGCATGATGTGGACCTACTTGCACTGAGCGTGGAAGTACTTGACGAGGTTCTGGAGGAAGTCGACGCCCTTCTTCACTTTGATCTCGTTCACCTTCAGCAGGTACTGAGGAGAGAAACCGGACACGTTAACTCGGAGCCGCTCTTCATCGCCGCGGCTCTTCATCGCCTCGTGCTCTTCCTCTTCACCTCGCACATCTGCAGCTGGAAGAGCTGCCGCTCCTTCTCCATCTCCTCGGCGATCTCTCCTCCGCTGAACTCGGTGCGGATCATGCCGTGCTGCTTGGCGTGCTCACGCTTCTCCTTCTCGATCTTTGCTCTGCAGGAGGAAACAAGACGCCACGCTAGAACCATCTGGTCCGTTCAGGTGAAGGACTCAGCGCTCCAGAGGAGCTGCCACACCTCGAGGTCTGAGCCGCTTACTACACCTGGATTACTTCATTACAGACGTGAACCTTTGTGTTCTCACAGTTTGGTCTCGTAGTCCTTCCAGGATTTGTCGAACGGCTTCTTCAGGTCCTGAAAGAGGAAGTGACGTCACTGTCAGACCGACCAATCACATCACAGCATTCATTCACAACAACAACACAGAGACTCTGGAAATCTGCAGCGGTGATCACTCATAAAAACCCTTTATTACACATTTATTACACTTTCTACTTCTCTATGTTTATCTGATGACTTTAGTTTCTCGCTGAGTCGATTAGTCCGTTCATCAATCAGCACATTTAATTAGTGTGAAGCTCCAACAATGTAAACAATGATGATTTGAATCCTTCTGACTCTAAATGCACCCTAAAGCATCCCCTGCTTTATGGTCTGTTAGAGACCTGTCAATCACTGTGTAGCCCCGCCCTAAAGCATCCCCTGCTTTATGGTCTGTTAGAGACCTGTCAATCACTGTGTAGCCCCGCCCTAAAGCATCCCCTGCTTTATGGTCTGTTAGAGACCTGTCAATCACAGTAGCCCCGCCCTAAAGCATCCCCTGCTTTATGGTCTGTTAGAGACCTGTCAATCACTGTGTAGCCCCGCCCTGAAGCATCCCCTGCTTTATGGTCTGTTAGAGACCTGTCAATCACTGTGTAGCCCCGCCCTAAAGCATCCCCTGCTTTATGGTCTGTTAGAGGCCTGTCAATCACAGTAGCCCCGCCCTAAAGCATCCCCTGCTTTATGGTCTGTGTGACTCTAAATGGACCATCATGTACTAAATGAACATCATGCTGTATTGAAGAAGACTTGAAACTAGAGATTGAGACATAAACTCATGTTTACAATGTTTACTGAGGGAATAAATCAAGAGAGAAGTAGAGTCATTTTCTATAGACTTCTATACAACCAGAGGAGTCGCCCCCTGGTGGCCACTGGAGAGAATGCGCTGACTTCACTTAAAGAACCGGAGGTTTCCTTCTGGGGAAAACGTGACGACGAGGACGTGTTGAGCCCTCAGGGCCACCGTCCCTCCCGTTTGCTGACATGTGATGACATGTGACAGGCGATGGATTAACCAGCTGGTTAAGCTCCTCCCTCTCTGACGGACACTCACCCCTTTGACTCCCTTCAGGTCTCCCTTCAGCAGGCTGTCCAGAGGGAAGGTGATGATGTTGTTCATGTTCTGCAGCTGTAAAACAGGAAGTGACGTTAGAGCGCAGCGGGAACCCCGGAGCCAGACGGGCCGTGAGGTCGGACCCTCACCAGGTTCTTGAAGAGGGCCGTCAGCTCTCTGGTGAAGACGGAGAACTTGAGGAAGGCCGAGCCGACCTCGCCGTCCTCCCGGCAGACGCAGTCTCCGAACTTGTCCATGGACTGGACGTACTGCTCCTCGTGGTCCACATGAGCTGGAACCAGAGAGGAGACCATGACCATGAGGGGCTTCACATGCTCCCACCGTCATGGAGACACAGCACACGCGTGTAGATGAAACATGTTATTCCTGTCATGTGTATATATACACACACACACACACACATATATATATATATATATACGTATACACATATATATATATATATATACATATATACACATATACACATATATATATATATACATACATATATACACATACACATACACATATATATATATATATACACACACACACACACACACACATATATCATATTATATATATTCATTGTATATATTCAAAAGTCACGTTTCTTCTTCTTCAGATCTGACATCACGGACATGTCTCGTCATGACGCTGTCCTCTCTCCCTCGGCATGCTGGGACGGGACGCTGCTATGACAGGAATGTGTGGAGGTGAGACTCCACCTGTCTGAACACAAAGCAGCACACTCCCACTGACGAAGACCTCCATGAGCTGCTGCGCTGCTGGTCTCTGTGGGTTCCGGTCTCCTTGTCTCTGTGGGTTCCGGTCTCCTGGTCTCTGTGGGTTCCGGTCTTCTGGTCTCTGTGGGTTCCGGTCTTCTGGTCTCTGTGGGTTCTGGTCTCCTGGTCTCTGTGGGTTCTGGTCTCCTGGTCTCTGTGGGTTCTGGTCTTCTGGTCTCTGTGGGTTCCGGTCTTCTGGTCTCTGTGGGTTCCGGTCTTCTGGTCTCTGTGGGTTCCGGTCTTCTGGTCTCTGTGGGTTCTGGTCTCCTGGTCTCTGTGGGTTCCGGTCTCCTGGTCTCTGTGGGTTCCGGTCTTCTGGTCTCTGTGGGTTCCGGTCTTCTGGTCTCTGTGGGTTCTGGTCTCCTGGTCTCTGGTCTTCTGGTCTCTGGTCTTCTGGTCTCCTGGTCTCTGTGGGTTCTGGTCTCCTGGTCTCTGGTCTTCTGGTCTCTGTGGGTTCTGGTCTCCTGGTCTCTGGTCTCCTGGTCTCTGTGGGTTCTGGTCTCCTGGTCTCTGTGGGTTCTGGTCTCTGGTCTCCTGGTCTCTGTGGGTTCTGGTCTCCTGGTCTCTGTGGGTTCTGGTCTCTGGTCTTCTGGTCTCTGTGGGTTCCGGTCTCCTGGTCTCTGTGGGTTCCGGTCTCCTGGTCTCTGTGGGTTCTGGTCTCCTGGTCTCTGTGGGTTCTGGTTTCCTGGTCTTAACTTCCTTTTAAAGATTCTTTCTGAACCGTCTGAAGTCAAAGTTAAACTACGACCAGCTGGTATTTAAACATATATTTAATAATAATATATACACACACATATACACACACGCAGTTTGTCTCTGATTGGACGGCGCTACCAGCAGACAGGAAGTGACACGCAGAATCTCTGCGTGTCACTTCCTGTGTAGACGTTTGGTATTTTTAGAGGTGAAAGTGAGTCACTCACCGAGACCAGACGTGTTGATGGACTTCACCGACTTCTTGATCTTGTACAGAACTGATCGGTCCACGTCCAGAGCCTGAAGGGGAACCAGCAGAGTCAGGACCAGCAGAGTCAGGACCAGCAGAGTCAGGGACCAGCAGAGTCAGGGACCAACAGAGTCAGGACCAGCACAGTCAGGGACCAGCACAGTCAGGACCAGCAGAGTCAGGACCAGCAGAGTCAGGGACCAACAGAGTCAGGGACCAGCAGAGTCAGGGACCAGCAGAGTCAGGACCAGCACAGTCAGGACCAGCACAGTCAGGGACCAGCACAGTCAGGACCAGCACAGTCAGGACCAGCAGAGTCAGGGACCAACAGAGTCAGGGACCAGCAGAGTCAGGACCAGCAGAGTCAGGGACCAGCAGAGTCAGGACCAGCAGAGTCAGGGACCAGCAGAGTCAGGACCAGCACAGTCAGGGACCAGCAGAGTCAGGACCAGCAGAGTCAGGGACCAACAGAGTCAGGGACCAGCAGAGTCAGGACCAGCAGAGTCAGGGACCAACAGAGTCAGGACCAGCAGAGTCAGGGACCAGCAGAGTCAGGACCAGCACAGTCAGGGACCAGCAGAGTCAGGGACCAGCAGAGTCAGGACCAGCAGAGTCAGGGACCAGCAGAGTCAGAGACCAGCAGAGTCAGAGACCAGCAGAGTCAGGGACCAGCAGAGTCAGGGACCAGCAGAGTCAGAGACCAGCAGAGTCAGAGACCAGCAGAGTCAGGACCAGCAGAGTCAGGGACCAGCAGAGTCAGAGACCAGCAGAGTCAGAGACCAGCAGAGTCAGAGACCAGCAGAGTCAGGGACCAGCAGAGTCAGGGACCAGCAGAGTCAGAGACCAGCAGAGTCAGAGACCAGCAGAGTCAGGGACCAGCAGAGTCAGGGACCAGCAGAGTCAGAGACCAGCAGAGTCAGAGACCAGCAGAGTCAGGGACCAGCAGAGTCAGGGACCAGCAGAGTCAGGGACCAGCAGAGTCAGAGACCAGCAGAGTCAGGGACCAGCAGAGTCAGGGACCAGCAGAGTCGCCTCAACGTTAAAAACAACTTGTACAGAATCATTCAGCGGTTTTTCATTCAAACAGCAGTTTCCAAACTCATTTCCTGACTTTGAGTCTGCAGAGACTGAACTCAGCTTTAGTTTTGTTTGAATGATAAATATCTTCAAACAAGATGATGAAGATGAAGATGATGAAGATGATGATGATGATGATGAAGATGAAGATGAAGAAGATGATGAAGATGATGATGATGATGATGATGATGATGAAGATGAAGATGAAGATGAAGATGAAGACGATGAAGATGAAGATGAAGAAGATGATGAAGATGATGAAGGTGATGATGATGAAGGTGAAGATGAAGGTGAAGATGATGAAGATGAAGATGAAGAAGATGAAGATGAAGAAGATGAAGAAGATGAAGATGATGAAGGTGTGCGAGTGTCTGAACTGCCTTCTCTGAGCAACATAACTTGATGCTGTTAGTATCACTTCTTATGCTCTTTGTGTTTTACTTCTTGTATTTCAGTTGAATTCTATTTGCCCAAGGTGTCAGAATGACTTCTACACTGAACTGTTACTGTTACCTGCTGCTGTAGTCTGTCATGAAAGAATATACTTCTTATCTTCACAGACTACTTTCTTCTTTGCGATGCATTCAAAGACAATCTGAGACTTGAGACTCGACTGCTGCAGTGATGAGCCATCGGAGAATCAGACAAATCAGAAAGGTGCAACATCTGGAAAGAAAACATGTATTTACGTTGTATTAACGTTGTATTAACGTTGTATTTACGTTGTATTTACGTTGTATTAACGTTGTATTTACGTTGTATTTACGTTGTATTAACGTTGTAGCTACGTTGTATTTACGTTGTATTGACGTTGTATTGACGTTGTATTTACGTTGTATTAACGTTGTATTTACGTAGTATTAACGTTGTATTTACGTTGTATTAACGTTGTATTAACGTTGTATTAACGGTGTATTAACGGTGTATTTACGTTGTATCTACGTTGTATCTACGTTGTATCTACGTTGTATTTACGTTGTATTGACGTTGTATCGACGTTGTATCTACGTTGTATTTACGTTGTATTGACGTTGTATCTACGTTGTATCTACGCTGTATTTACGCTGTATCGACGTTGTATCTACGTTGTATTTACGTTGTATTGACGTTGTATCTACGTTGTATCTACGTTGTATTTACGTTGTATCTACGTTGTATCTACGTTGTATCTACGTTGTATTGACGTTGTATTGACGTTGTATCGACGTTGTATCTACGTTGTATTGACGTTGTATCTACGTTGTATCTACGCTGTATTTACGTTGTATTGACGTTGTATCTACGTTGTATTGACGTTGTATCTACGTTGTATCTACGTTGTATCTACGTTGTATTTACGTTGTATTGACGTTGTATCTACGTTGTATCTACGTTGTATTGACGTTGTATTGACGTTGTATCTACGTTGTATTTACGTTGTATTGACGTTGTATTTATTGTGTGCTAAATCAAAGGTTTCTTTTTACAAATGACTCAAATTATTTCATATATTTTGTTGAGTTGTGTTCTTAGATTATCCCAAATCTTTCCTACGTTCATACATCATATCATGTGTTCATCATACATCATATCATGTGTTCATTCATCGATCATATGCTGAGTCTTGTCTTTAGCGACCTTTGACCTCTCACTGAGTTCCTCATATCCGTTCAGTGAACAAACGTGCACGGTCATCGCTGTGTTGAGAAACAGAAGCAGCTCTGAACTCTTACAACATGTTGAGCAGCAGAAGATTCAACTCTTTCACCAGCAGGAAGTGTTTCTCTCTGTTCCTCTTTTCACTGAAACACTTCTACTGCCTGGAAACACACTTTACCTTCACTGATACTCACAGAAACACACTTTACCTTCACTGATACTCACAGAAACACACTTTACCTTCACTGATACTCACAGAAACACACTTTACCTTCACTGACACTATACACTATTTACTATTTTGATTCAGGTGTCTCTGAAAGCGTCTGTGTGTGTGTGTGCGTGTCTGTGTGTGTGTGTGTGTACACGTGTGTGTGTGTGTGTGTGTCTGTGTGTGTGTGTGTGTGTACACGTGTGTGTGTGTGTGTGTGTGTATATCTCTGTGTGTGTGTGTGTGTGTGTGTGTATGTGTGTGTGTGTGTGTGTGTCTGTGTGTGTGTGTGTGTATATCTCTGTGTGTGTGTGTATATCTGTGTGTGTGTGTGTGTGTGTGTGTGTGTGTGTGTGTGTGTGTGTGTGTGTGTGTGTGTGCGTGTGGTCGTACCTCCTCCAGAGCTGCCACTGTGTTCCTGCAGTGGGACATCCGGGTGGTGAAGCTGGAGGTGGTTGGAGCTTTGTAGTCCTCATTAGTCTCCTCGATGAACTCGGTCACACTGATGAGCGGCATGTTGATCTGAGCGTCCCGGTGCACTTCAACACTGAACCAATAATGTGCGGTTGAAGCCCCGCAGCCTCAGGTAGAGCGGCCACACCTGGACCCACTTCACGTCGTCCAAAGAGTCACAAACA
Organism: Lycodopsis pacificus; assembly: GCA_028022725.1. NCBI lineage: Eukaryota > Metazoa > Chordata > Actinopteri > Perciformes > Zoarcidae > Lycodopsis > Lycodopsis pacificus. Next base: position 543,780 of record CM051705.1, on the reverse strand, counting down.
TCCAGCAAAGATCCTCTCCTCCCCGCTCCTCCCCGCTCCTCACCGCTCCTCCCCGCTCAAGTGTGTCCTCAGATCTGAATCAAACTCCGGGAGACGTTACGAGGCTTCATGTCTGTGATTTGATCCGCAGAGAGGCCTGGAGCACCGACAGCGCCGTCACATTCCTCCGCGCTGCTGCTGCTGCTGCCACCTGAGCGGGCGGGGCCACGAGGAGCGCTCACTCCGCTGCTGTTTACAGGAACCAACGTGTGACGAAGCAGCGGGAAGTCCAGGAAGTTCCTCTTTCAAATTTAAACACCGCTTTTATTTTGAAAAACATTTTCTTCAAAAGAAAAGTAACATTTAAAGTATAGTTTATCAAGAACTACCAGTACTCAAGTGGTGTAAGAAGTATTCAGATCCTTTACCACACGAAGTACAATGTAAAAAGTACAACATGTACCTCTGAGATGTAGTACAATAAAAAGTACTCCATGTACCTCTGAGATGTAGTACAGTATAAAGTACAGTATGTACCTCTGAGATGTAGTACAGTATAAAGTACAATATGTACCTCTGAGATGTAGTACAGTATAAAGTACAACATGTACCTCTGAGGTGTAGTACTGTATAAAGTACAACATGTACCTCTGAGATGTAGTACAGTATAAAGTACTACATGTACCTCTGAGGTGTAGTACAGTAAAAGAGGAAGTGGCAGAAAATATGAATACTCAAGTAAAGTTCAAGTAGCACAGATGTATACTTCACAGCACAGTATTTGTGTAAAAGTACTTCTCTATCATGTGGAACCTGGTCAGTACTCCCTCTTCTCAAACGTAGAACATCTTTGACAGCTGTCTGGGGGCGGGGCCAAAGGCTGCAACTCCATGTACTTCAATATTCATGTCAGAGAGTATTTATTCATCATCTTAGTAATGTTTTACTGAGTACTGGTACTTTAACTGCATGAAGTCAATGATACTAGTGTACTTTACTGCGGATACTAGAACATGAAGCTAATACTTGTGTACTGATACTTGCTAATAAATATATAATATCTTAAATCAAATACAATCTGCTTGTCATGTATCTTTAGAAGTTGTATACAAAAGAAGTATCTCAATACACACAAACACACGATTGTTGTTGTCCTGAACCTGTAGAACAGGAGCTGCAGCACCGCGCCAGAAGACGGGGAACCAGGGCCCCTAGAGCCAGACCTGGACCTGGACCTGGACCTGGACCTGGACCTGGACCTGGACCTGGACCTGGACCTGGCTGGTTAGCATCTGGTGGTCAGGCCTCGACACACGGGGCCGGCCGGGCAGGACCCCCAGAACCTCGAGGTGCCGCCAGCCTGCGGGCGCCCCGCTCACGAGGACCGGCATCGGGGTCAGCTGTGCTTGAGCCGGGCAGCAGGTCGAGGAGGGACCAGAGTGTGCTGACCCCTGACCTCAGCCTGGCTCTCGGGACGAGGAGCGTCACCTCTGTGGGGAGGATGAAGCTGCTGCGTTACAGCCAGATGTGACCGGCGGAGGCGCTGTCCTCGTGGATCTCTTCTCCAGGAGGTGAACCCTCACATCTCACGCTGGCATCCCACCGCAAACTACTCCTCACATTTAAACACAGAAGTGAAACATAAAGAAGCTTCTGCCGTTGAACTCAATCAACGTAATGAGACAGGAACACTTGATGAGTGAGACAGGAAGTGGTGACGATGGTTCCACATTGGACAAGATGAAGATGTGATGATATCCTCAGTGAAGAGATACAGATTCAATAAAACCTCTTCAGATCAGAGACACATGAGCAACATTCACGTCTTCTCCTCGTCTCACATTCAACACAGAACTTGGATCACAGCATGAACGCTGGTGAAGGAAGTCGTCGTCTTCATGTGACCATAACTGACCTACAGCATGACGTGTGTGTCACATGTTGATTGTTAAAGTTCCCAGAAGAACAAAGACAAATGTGGTTCCACACATGAGTAACACGAGTCATACACAGATGTGCATGTGGAGGAGCTGACAGCGTGAGGATGACCTTCAGCTGCAGTCTGTCCTGCTGCTCATCACCATCAGTGATGCAGCTGATGATGCTGATCTGCACTTCACTGATGCTCGATGGGGCCACCTGGTGGACAGCTGGTAGAAGTACACCATGTGATGTGTGACGTCTCTGACACTGACTGGGTGTTTGCCTCAGATCAAACAACATCTGGATCACAAGCACATGTGAACATGTGGATAACACTGGAGTCACGTGCAGAGCATCAGCGTTGATTCACCGTTTACTTCATGCAGGTGAGGGAGAGGAATCAGCCCCTCCCCCCTCCTCAAGCCCCCCAGAGACCAGCAGCACTGGGCTCTGGTTGGAATGTACAGAACACAAACCCGTTTTATTTGGTTTTACAATGAAAAGAAGATCCAAAGTTACAGAAATGGACAATAGCAAAAGAAAAGAAAAGACAAAACTCAAAAGTTCAAATCACCAAATAATCCTCGTCAAAAAGACTCAAAGCTAGAAACACCTGAATGAAGCCAGAAAGCTGTGATTGTGTGTTGTCTCCTGTTTCCACCTCTTTACTTGCAGCGTCTTTAACTTCCTGGTCCATATATGGTCACAGCTAAACACGAGTACCTCACTGATGAAGCTCTTTACGTGCTCTTACGGTTCATGAGACTTCTTGAAGTGAACTCTTGTCTCTCAGGCTCCCGTCTGGTCTTCCTGGTGAACATCAGTCAGGATGTCTCCTAAACAGTTACCATGGTGACAGCATGTGACCTCACATCCTGTTTCCTTTGCTGACTGACAAAGATCAGAGCAAAGTGTGTCAAACCAAGATCATCTCATGAAACCATCTCAGCCAGTGATGCTTCACAGAGCATGTCTGATATCACATCGATCAATGACAGAGTCACGAAACATCATCGTCATTCAATGACCAGTCAGTGGGACTTCTGGTGTGAGGGGCGTGGCTTATCAAGAATCACATTTTGGGAGGTTGACTACAGCGCCACCATGTGGCCGATTGGAGTCATATTTCTTGAGAAGCACATGAACATCATTTCCAGTTATTGATCCAAGTTTCATCTTCCAGCTCACGGGAGTTTGAGCTGAAGCGCAGACAACAAATAAGAGCCCGAACAAAAAGAATCAGTAGAACTTCAAAAGGTCCTCGAGCCTAAATACGAGTAAAGCTGCTGTTATATGAGACCAACGTGACACATGTGAGAGGCTGTCAGACTTCAGTCTTTAACGTCTTCTGGTGTTTAACACACAACTTAGAATCCAGGTGGAGGTGGTGGAGCAGTCTGCAGTCTCCAGATGCTCTCTGGATCATCAGGACTCAGCTTAATCAGATGACTCCCAACTGAAAAGAGAAGAAGAAGAGGAGAAGAGAAGAGAAGAGATTAGAAGAAGAGAAGAGAAGAGGAGAAGAAGAGAAGAGAAGAGGTGAACGAGTGTCTCCACAGACTCCCTTCATCAGCTGTCAGTCAGTGGCAGCACATCCAGCAGAAAGAGCAGCTTCCTCTCAGCTCTCATGTTCACTACACTGAGCTCAAGCTCTCACACCTGCAGACTCGTTGGGCCTCCGGTCTGCTGACTCTGCAGGTTCCACTGAAATAAAGTGCTGCGAGTCCTGAACACATCACGACTGAAGCAGAGAGGCGTTCACTGCTCACTGTGCAGATGGTTGAACCTGTTACGCTGCGTTCACAGCAAACACCGAGCGCATGTTCAACACGACGCCGTTACGTACGAAGTAGAGCAGAGACGCTGACAGACGTGGATTTGAGCCAATGAGGCGAAAGACGTGATGAGAAGTGAAATATCTCCAACGGAGTCAGAGAACACGGAGGCTGTGTGGTTAAAGCCTCTCAGCGTTGAGCTTCTCCTCCTTCATCTCGGACGTCCTGACGCTGTCCAATCACAAATGGAGGATCAACAGATAGAATCCGTCTGTTCAGCCAGAGCTCTACGAGACCTCATGTTAGTGCAGAGAGCAGACTGTGTGAACGTATGAGTCTCTGGAACAAACACTCACCACGCTGACCCATGTACACCGAGATGATGGAGCAGCTACGATGTTAGCTTAGCATAGCATTGATCCAGACTCCATTCAGAAAACAACCATCTTAACAGCTGTTAGCTCGTCATCTTGTGAACGGACCTGACGAAGCATGAATTCAGACGTCTTACACACCAACATCATTACATGTTATTGCAGCATCTTCAGAACGTTTGTTGAAGTTCAGTCACAGCTGAATGTGTTTATTCTGGTTCGTGCAGCTGTAGGAAAGCAGCCGGCGAGTGTCTGACAGATACAGTGAACACTCCTCCAGATGATGTGATGAACCACATGATGGACTTTGGTTTCATCAGATATCTGGGACTTCCTCAACTCTACGAAGCAGCACTAGAGCTGGTTCCAGCCCTGACTGATGATTGGCTACACGGAGGTAAGCCCCTCCCCCCTGATCAAACTCCCACGATGCTAACGTTAGCTTTGTGTTTGGTGTGAACACAGCATTAGAGTTCAAGATGAACTGATCAATAGTTTGATCGTCTGATGAATGAGGACCGCTGGCTCTAAACATCTGGTGATGCCGCCAGATGTTAACAAGCTTCACTTCCTGTAGACGTGAAGAACACATCGACTCAAACTCACCTCTCTCTCTCTCTCTCTCTCTCTCTCTCTCTCTCTCTCTCTCTCTCTCTCTCTCTCTCTCTCTCTCTCTCTCTCTCTCTCTCTCTCTCTCTCTCTCTCTCTCTCTCTCTCTCTCGACTATAATGTGGACAAGATCTCCACAAGATCAGACAGAAGCTTCACGTCTGAACCCTTCAGCTTGGGAGGGGTTTGACTTCAGAGCTGAGCCCAGAGAAGAACAGCCTTCCTCTGTGATCTCACAGCATAACAGACTGCAAACACACAAAACAACACACAGAGTTTATCATATCGATACACAATGAATCATTATTTCATCATCAACATGAGCGGCTTTCATTTTGGTTTCATCTTCTTCAGTAAACAGACATTGAGTGTAAATGCTGTCACTGTTGTCGTATATTCAAGTTTATATTTGTGTCTCCTTGAGTGACATCTCGTAGCTGAAGCTCAGGGGCCCCTGACCCGTTGGGCCCCTGACCCTTTGGGCCCCTGACCCTTTGGGCCCCTGGGCATGTGCCCGGTCGGCCTGTTCAGTAATCCATCCAACAGCAGCATGAAGCAGACAAGTTGTACATTTGATGATTGTAGAGGATGACATGCAGACAACGAGGCAGCTGATGTGAAGTGGAACATATGACCAGAAGATGTCTCACTTCATGGATCTATACGTAGATCAATCAAATAGAGTTATTGATGAAACATGAAGGTGCTGCACTAGCAGCAGACAGTGAACCCACCTCAGAGTCTCCAGTCCACAATGTGGACTCTCCAGAAAACCACTCAGCACCTTCACTCCTGAATCCTTCAGGTTGTTGTTACTACTCAGATCCAGTGTTCTCAGATGGGAGGAGGGGTTTGACTTCAGAGCTGAGACCAGAGAAGAACAGCCTTCCTCTGTGATCTCACAGCGTGACAGCCTGCAAACACACAAAACAACACACAGAGTTTATCATATCGATACACAATGAATCATTATTTCATCATCAACATGAGCGGCTTTCATTTTGGTTTCATCTTCTTCAGTAAACAGACATTGAGTGTAAATGCTGTCACTGTTGTGACATTTTAAATCATCATCACAGTGAAATCAGTGATTCCAGTGAGTAGATTGCTGTAACAAACTAAAAGCAGCACTTAAAGCGTCCTGGTTCCCTGAAAGCAGGAGGACCAAAGGATGTTCATGTTGGTTGGACAAGACATCCAACACTTTGATCCCGAGCAGGATAGTGACCAGTTCACCGTTGACTTCACACCATTATGTCCAGATGCATATGAGCAGAGACACGAGCAGACATTGTTCTCCCACAGCAACATGTTGGTAACACCACCATGAACTTAGTAGATCAGACACTTGGACCACTTCGTCATCTTTGTGGTAAATCACCTGATCCTCACCTGAGAGTTTCCAGTGTACAGTGAGGACTCTTCAGTCCAGCAGAGAGCAGCTTCACTCCTGAGTCCTGCAGGTTGTTGTCACTCAGGTCCAGCTCTCTCAGACTAGAGGACTGGGAGCTGAGGACTGAGGACAGAGCTTCACAGCTTCTCTGTGAGAGGTTACAGTCACTCAGCCTCGAGGAGGAACAGGGATTAATACAAACAAAATGTTAAATCAAAGTAAAACATCAAACATATTTAGTAATGGTAATGTATCCGTAGTGTGTCCACCTACACAGCTTTGTTGGAGGCTTTGATCACTGGCAGCAGCCTCAGAAGAGCCTCCTCTGAAGCAGAGTATTTCTTCAGGTCAAACACGTCCAGATCTTCTTCTGATGACAGTAAGATGAAGCCCAGAGCTGACCACTGAGCAGGAGACAGTTCATCTGTGGAGAGATGTCCAAACCTCAGGAACTGTTGGATCTCCTCCACTAGAGAACCATCATTCAGTTCATTCAGACTGTGGAACAGATTGATGCTTTTCTCTGGAGACACATTCTCACTGATATTCTCCTTGATGTACTGGACTGTTCTCTGATTGGTCTGTGAGCCACTTCCTGTCTGTGTCAGCAGACCTCGTAGGAGAGTCTGATTGGTCTGCAGGGAAAGACCCAGGAGGAAGCGGAGGAACAAGTCCAGGTGTCCGTTTGTACTCTGTAAGGCCTTGTCCACAGCACTCTGGTGGAGAGGTTTTGGTTTTGATTTCTTTCTGAAATTTAACCGAGAGGAGGTTGTTGGTTCTTCTGACAGCAGATTGACTCCAGAGTTGATGAAGGTCAGATGGACATGAAGAGCAGCCAGAAACTCCTAAACACTGAGATGGATGAAGCAGAAGACTGTGTTCTGGTACAGTCCTCTCTCCTCTCTAAAGACCTGTGTGAACACTCCTGAGTACACTGAGGCTGCTCTGATGTCGATGCCACACTCTGTCAGGTCGGATTCATAGAAGATCAGGTTCCCTTTCTGCAGCTGATCAAAAGCCAGTTTCCCCAGAGACTCAATCATCTTCCTGCTCTCTGGACTCCAGTGTGGATCCGTCGCAGCTCCTCCATCATACTTGACCTTCTTCAGTTTGGACTGAACCACCAGGAAGTGGATGTACATCTCAGTCAGGGTCTTGGGCAGCTCTCCTCCCTCTCTGGTCTTCAGCACATCCTCCAGAACTGCAGCAGTGATCCAGCAGAAGACTGGGATGTGGCACATGATGTGGAGGCTTCGTGAGGTCTTGATGTGGGAGATGATCCTGCTGGCCTGCTCCTCATCTCTGAACCTCTTCCTGAAGTACTCCTCCTTCTGTGGGTCAGTGAACCCTCTGACCTCTGTCACCATGCCAACACACTCAGGAGGGATCTGATTGGCTGCTGCAGGTCGTGTGGTGATCCAGAGGCGAGCAGAGGGAAGCAGTTTCCCCCTGAAGAGGTTTGTCAGCAGCACATCCACTGAGGTGGACTCTGTAGCATCAGTCAGGACCTCATTGTTGGTGAAGTCCAGAGGAAGTCGACACTCATCCAGACCGTCAAAGATGAACAGAACCAGGAACTCTTCAAACCTGCAGATTCCTGCTGCTTTGGTTTCACTGAAGAAGTGATGAACAAGTTGCACCAAGCTGAACTGTTTCTCTTTCAGCACATTCAGCTCTCTGAAGGTGAATGGAAATGTGAACTGTATGTCCTGGTGGTCTTTGTCTTCAGCCCAGTCCAGAGTCAACTTCTGTGTTAAGACTGTTTTCCCAATGCCAGCCACTCCCTTTGTCATCACTGTTCTGATTGGTTCCTCTCCTCCAGGTGAGGCTTTAAAGAGGTCTTCTTGTCTGATGGTTGTTTCTGGTCTGTGTGGTGTCCTGGATGCTGCTTCAATCTGTCTGACCTCATGTTCATGATTAACCTCTGCAGTGCCTCCCTCTATGATGAAGAGCTCTGTGTAGATCTCATTCAGAAGGGTTTTGTTTCCTGCTTCAGCGATTCCCTGAAACACTTTCTGGAACTTCTTTTGAAAGTTGGATTTGAGTTTCCGCTGACACTCAGTAATATCTGGATGAATAAAACAAAGATACAAATCAATGAGGGGTTGTTTCAGTGAATGTGAGACATTTATGTATTGATGAAATCTATTCATCTCATTGATAACTAAAGGCTCTGAACAGGTAACTACTGTAAAATGACTGAGTATCATTTAACATCAACCGACATGTTGAGCTTCATGTGTCCATGAACTCTGTGCTCTCCAAATAACCAGAAGGTTTATTACTTTATTACACAGAGAATTAATGACGTCCAAGCAGCATCTCACAGTCACACCAGTCTGCTGATTTTAAACACTAGAGGCAACAAAAACAGGACTGTCCTTCTTTGTATTTGTTCTTCTCTGAGACATTTTATTTCCTTGTTTGGTAGCTTGGTGTATAAGCCAAGGTGCAACACAAGACATGAGTCTCTGTTGTTCACATTGAGACATTGCTTGCTTTTCTAATGTTTGTTGAAGTCTTTGTAAGATGCCACTTTGATCTTCATACCATGACTTACCTTCAGGTTCTGAGATGGGTTTTGGTAATTTCTCCACTAGATCATTCATCTTCATCGCCTTTAAAATGTCCCGGATCACTTTAATAGTGTTTGTGCTGTAGTTCTTGACCATCTGATCCACTGTGTCCGTCCGGTCTGCATTCTCCAGTCGACTCTTAGGGATTGCTGGGAAGCCTTCTAGGACCTGCTGCTGCAGGTACCGCTTGAATTCTTTAAACTCATCGGCTCCTAAATCATCCAAAGTTCTCTTGAAGACCATGATAGGGGTCTCCATCTGTCCTCTCTGTCAAGATACAAAATATATCGTTTCATAATACTACAGTTCTTACATTTTAAAATCATGTGATGAAACAATGTTCATAATCATGTCTTTAATTATTGTGATACTGCTTTGACAATTGTAGCGCTCAGCTCCAAGTAACTGAGCGCTGTGACCTGAAACAGCTCCCTGTAAGGCAGGGTGTTCAATTAACATTCCAAAAGGTCCAGATTCAGAAAATCTCCTCGTGCAAAGGTCCAGAACATTACAATAATATCTAACTTGTGCTATTTAGTGCCATATACATATACACATATGTATATATATACATACATACATACATATACATACATACATACATACATACATACGTATATATATATATATTCAAGAAGAATATGAGAATAAAAATATGTTTTTTAAAACTTGCATCTTTAAAGAAAGTGCTTGATTTTATAAAAAATGAATGAAAATGAAAATGAAAGCGTGTCTGGAGTTAACTTTCTTCTTCTCTTTTGTTAAATCATAACGGTCTCAGTCAACTTTATAACAAACAACCTCTACACATCTCAACATCTGGTCTCAGTGCAGATCGGAGTGTTTGCTCTACAGATGTGTGTTTGGTGTCGTGGTGGCGTTTCACATCGGTGCTTTTAATAATGACCACGATATGTGAACACATGAGAAGAGGTTTAGTGGCGCCAGCAGGAAGAATGAAGAAATGAGAGTCCGTCCATTCTCTGTTCAAAGCTCCACTTCTCTCTTTTTAGAGCATGCCATGTTAAACTGCCCCCCCCCCCCCAGCTCATGATTCGATAGGCTGAGCAGCGTCACGTGAGCTGATCTACATGCATGTCCGTGTGTTTCCTGAACTGCTGACCGAGAGCCGTAAAGGCTCTGGGACAGTTGAGACATGAACTGATCAAACAGGACTCCATAGTGAACCAGAGTGAGTGTCAGGGCTGTTAAGATGGTTTGTTGTGAACATTCAGAGTGTTAACAGTTAAAATAAACTCCGGTAGATCCAACCTGCCAGACCAGTTCAGACACTCCTGCACTCTGCACTGATGACGTGAACTCAGATTACAAACTTCTGATGAAACTTCTTGAGAAACATGAACATTATATTTCTAAAGATCATAGTTCTTTATCTCAGAGAGAAATTCTACTGCAAATAACAAATCTATCTTTTGAAACATCGTTGTATTCTCCAGAGAAACAACACGTCGTGATCGAAGTGATCCTGGTGATCAAACGTACAGATTCCTCTGGTAGGATTCTCACCTGCTGAACTCACTTCAGGTCAGTTTACAGACACGATCCACCTTCATGTGTGGAGGAAACACTGGAGAGAAGCAGCTGCTCATGTCCTCCTGTCAGTCCTGGTGTCTTTGTGCATCTGAGGACGCCGCCACACCTTCATCACTTCAGAGTCTAAAATAAAACCAGTGAGACGTCAAAACCTGCCCAACAGGTGGTAGACGTCAGCCTATCACAGGTGGTAGACGTCAGCCTATCACAGGTGGTAGGTGTCAGCATGTTTGCATGTTTTACTGGTTGAAACTCAACACCATGTAGATTTAATCTGAGCTCATCATCAGTGAGACATGTAGAGAATGTCAGAAGTGGTTTGATGGCTGAGATTAAATCATTTCCTCTTCATCCTACAAGTGTTGTTACAACACGGACTGTTTCACAGAATCCCACAGAACATGAATCAAACATCATGATTAGAAACCCTGAACTCTGAGTTAGTGAGTTAGAGAGTTAGTGAGTTAGAGTTAGTGAGTTAGAGAGTTAGAGAGTTAGAGAGTTAGAGAGTTAGTGAGTTAGCGAGTTAGCGAGTTAGAGTGAAGGTTGTCTCGGGTAAGCAAAGATCTCCTTGGAGAAATGCTACGCTGGTCAAGATAGAGAAACGAGAGTGTTGGAAAGCTGAGCGCAGGTGGCGAAAAACGAATCTCCAGGTTCACTGTGACATCTATAAAGAGAGACTTCGCAATTATAATGTGGAACTTAGAAATGCAAGGCAGTCCTTCTTCTCTGACATCATAACCAAAAACAAGAACAACACACGCGCCTTATTTGCTACCGTCGACAGGCTAACAAACCCTCCAGTGTCGGTAGCTGCTGAGCTCCAATCCACTTGGGCATGCAATCAATTTGCCTCCTTTTTTACTGACAAAATTCAGAAAATTAGACAAGCAGTCAGTGCCTCCACACCAACCACAGGATATGTGTTGTCCCCATCTCTGAATAACATCCATTCAAATATCATGACACAATTTCATTCAATCGACCGTAGAAGCCTAGAAGACATTATACAACATCTGAAGTCATCCTCCTGCTGCTTGGATGTTCTACCAACACACTTTTTCAAAGATATTTCAAACTGCATGACCACTGATCTCTTACACATTGTAAACACATCCCTTCTCTCAGGTGTCTTCCCACAAGCCCTAAAAACTGCAGTTATTAAACCGCTCCTAAAGAAGGCTAGTTTAGACTCCGCAACGATGAAAAATGATAGGCCAATATCAAACCTCCCATTTTTAAGTAAAATAATTGAAAAAGCGGTTTTCCAACAGCTGACCAACTTCTTGGCCGTAAATAACTGCTTTGATGTTTTCCAGTCAGGCTTCCGACAGCACCACAGCACTGAAACTGCTCTTGTTAAGGTTTTCAACGACATCCACTTAAACATAGACAATGGCAGAAGTTCAGTCTTAGTGTTACTGGATCTCAGTGCTGCATTCGACACGGTCGACCATGCCATACTCCTAGAAAGACTAAAAATCTGGGTGGGACTCTCTGGCACAGCACTTAACTGGTTTGAATCCTACTTGAAGGACCGAGAATACTTTGTGTCTGTAGCTGATTACACATCAGAGCTGACGAGAATGACATGTGGTGTCAGCTTCAATCACTGATGTTAAAACCCACAAACCAAGCCAGAAATCTAGGTGTAGTTATGGATTCAGACCTCAACCTGAACAGCCTCATCAAGACAATTACAAAATCAGCCTCCTATCACCTGAAGAATATATCAAGGATTAGAGGACTTATGTCTCAACAGGATGTGTAAAACTTGTCCACGCATTTATCTTCAGCAGACTGGACTACTGCAACGGTGTGTTTACAGGTCTCTGTAAAAAGTCCGTCAGAAAGCTGCAGCTGATTCAGAACGCTGCAGCTCGAGTCCTCACTAAGACCAGGAGGGTGGATCACATCACCCCAGTTCTGATGTCTTTGCACTGGCTTCCTGTCCAACAAAGACTTGACTTTAAAATCCTGCTGTTGGTTTACAAAGCACTGAATGGTTTAGGGCCAAAACACATCTCTGATCTGCTGCTACCTTATGAACCATCCCGACCCCTCAGGTCGTCTGGGACCGGTCTACTTCCTGTTCCCTTAGGAACCATCCCGACCCCTCAGGTCGTCTGGGACCGGTCTACTTCCTGTTCCCTTAGGAACCATCCCGACCCCTCAGGTCGTCTGGGACCGGTCTACTTTCTGTTCCCTTATGAACCATCCCGACCCCTCAGGTCGTCTGGGACCGGTCTACTTCCTGTTCCCTTAGGAACCATCCCGACCCCTCAGGTCATCTGGGACCGGCCTACTTTCTGTTCCCAGAGTCAGAACTAAACATGGAGAAGCAGCGTTCAGTTTTTCTGCTCCACATTTCTGGAACAAAGTCCCAGAAAGCTGCAGGTCTGCTGAGACCCTCAGCTCCTTTAAATCAAGATTGAAGACTTTTCTGTTTGCTGCTGCCTTTAATTGAACCACACTCAATTAATATATTAATCAATTTCCTGCATTTCTGCATTTTACTATGAAACTGTTTACACTGTGTTTTAATGAATGTTCTTAATTGCTTTTAAATCTCCTTTTCTTTTGTCTTATGTTTTGATGCTTTTAATGGTTTTATGTGAAGCACTTTGAATTACCTTGTTGAAATGTGCTATACAAATAAACTTGCCTTGCCTTGCCAAACTTGCCCAGAGAGTTAGCGAGTTAGCGAGTTAGTGAGTTAGAGTTAGTAAGTTAGTGAGTTGGCCCAGTGTTCTCTCAGTCCTCACCTGAGTCCACTCAGAACCAGCTGTCTGTGTTCTTCATTAAGGATAAAGGCCAACAATCAGCCGGACATGTTCACTGAAGAACAAACCTCCTAAAACAGTCGAGGCTGCTGGTGCATGAGGTCAGTGACCCCTCGCTCTGTCTAAACAAACAGCCGGTGAACTTTGTGCTTCAGCTGCTTCAACACTTCTCTTGGTGTTTCAGTGGACGCTCCAGTGGAGTGTGACCATGGCCGAGAGGAGAGCAGCAGCGAAGGCAGCAGCAGAGCCGGACTTCCTGCAGTCCAATGATCTGGCCTGTGAGGCGGTCGGTGGGAAGGTGAGTCACTGTAACAGAGCTGCAGAGATACTCCGATGGATTCACTGAATACATGCACACGTGTGAATACATGCACACGTGTGAATACATGCACACGTGTGAATACATGCACACGTGTGTGTCCTGTCTTCTGACGGTTGTGACCTGACACAGTTTATGTTTCCTGTTTTTATGATATTCTGTTTATTCTTCAGAGCGGTTGATAAAGTTATATCTTATATTAATAATAATATAATAATATTATCAGCAACCACCGGTACCTAAAGGCATTTAATCCAGATGTGTGCACATGCTAATCACAAACATATGAATATACTCTGCAGCTGTTTATGTCTACGCATCGCTGTTGGAGCAGCATGTTCAGGGTGGATCTAGTTTGAACCTCTTCAGTGGGTCCAGACCCAGGGATTGGGCCACATGTTGCTCGCCCAGGGGTCGGCAACCTTTACTATCCAAAGAGCCATTTTGTTCTATTTTCCACCAAATAAAATTTGTCTGGAGCAAAAGCTATTTGATATCACAGCTTATAAAGTTGTATATATAGTTACATTATATCAGCGGTGGCCGTGAGGGCCTGCAAGGCCTTCTCTGCTGGCCTAAACAGAATCACAAAGCTATTTATATAAAAAAAAGAAAAAAAAGAAACTCTATTTTATAATTTAATAATTTTTCTTAAATACACTACATGTATGATAATTTATAAAAATATTTTTCCCATTATCTCATGTTCTCATTCCTCAGCTGCTCTGCTTCCAGTGCAGCTTGTTTTAAGTAGAGCTTTCATCCAATCAGAGCTCACCTCTGTGTCTCTAGGTAGAACAGAGCCAGAGGTCTGCAGACTCTCACCTGCAGCCAGTGCAGATTAAAGTACACGAGGACGATATTGTTGATTGTCATAGTGTTCAACCAATCAGATCTTTAGTTTGACATGGTGGGCGTGTTCTTTGACGTGTCAGAGCCGCTAGCCGCCTATAATGACGTCAGAATTACGTGCAGCTCAGTGTTCATCTGTAGCTTTCCCGCGAGGTGCAGAGTGTGCTGTGATTGGTCAGTGGGCGAGCACGTGACTATCGTGAACCGAAACTTAACAGCCAGCAGAGGCTGATGGGTAGTGAATCACATCACGTGATGCAGCTCAGCCAATCAAAATGCATTCTGACTGAGTTGAGCTGCACCATGACAGAGAGGAGACTGAGAGGAGGAAAGACACTGCAGAGCAGTACGTTCAACTTTCAAGTTGTGAAAGTAAAATCCTGATAATCTCTTTGGGTCGCGGCTTGCCATTAAGGAATGATGGTGGATCCCACAGCCAGACCAGCTGAGAACATTATATTTCCTGAATGTAGGCCTTTGCATTCTCAGTGCTCGACTCGTACCGAACGGTTTAATAGAAGACGTACATAGTTACCTTCAAAATGAGCTGTGGCGCCACAATGTGGTTATAAGGTGGTATTTCAGCTGCAGGACAGCAGTGAAGGCCCAGGTATGAAATGCACGGCCCGCCACTGCATTATATATACAAAAACTATAGTTTGTTGTATTTATGAAAATATAGAACAAGAATAAAGACAATTCTTGACATTTTATTACAATTTTACCTGACATAACAATATCAAACTCTTCTGAAGAGGAGAGTTTGCTGCAGCAGCTGAGGATTCGCTCTTTGTCGCTCATCTCCAGCGTGACACTGTTCAGCACACTGTGTGCTTGTTGTGGGAGCAGACAGTAAACCAGCATCGTTGGCAGTGAAAGCAAATGAAGACGTCCACGCAGAGTCAAACTCTCTATTTTCCTCCGTGACTTTTCTTTTTTTGGATTTATCCGTTGAGTTTTGAGTAGTTTACAGAGGGCGGGTCTGAAAATCATGATTAGCCATTCACGTTCGCAGGGAAAAGCACTTGACAGAGGTAGAGGATTTAACTGCCTGTGGGAATAATTAACATATAAGATTCTGTTCATTCTTGCTTATGAATTATATTCTCTCTGAACACATTTCTCTTTTTGGAGAGTCATGTGAGATAACTTCTTTGAACAGTTCTCCTGCTCTTCTTTCTATTTCCTCGTCTCTCCCCTGTGTGTCACGTGTGTGTAAACCTCGCTCGAGTCAGAAAACTTGTCAGAATACTCATGTTTGATTGGCTGAGCTGCATCACATGATGTGATTTAGACGCATTGTTCGGTGTGTTTCCTGCACCGCCAAACAAGTGCCGTAACGGCAGAATAACAAGCGCCGGTTAAAGTATAAATTCACTGCATAATATGTATAATTCCGAATTATCTATCGGTTTTAGTTCCTGGGTCCGCATCCGGTCCTCCAGTGGGGGACCCCTGATGTAGACTCAGGGAGCTGCAACAGAGGGGCTGAAGAGCCGCAGGTTGCCGACCCCTGTGCTAGTCCTTGTGCTAAGCTAAGCTAACTGTCTGTAGCTCTATTCTTACTGTACAGACATGAGAGAGTTATCAATCTGCACTAATCTGAATCCAACATGAGAGTGAATGAGCCTTCATCCCACGATGGAGAACGAGTCCTTTAATACTTGGAGTCCTGTAGCTGTATCGTCCATATTTTCATCTTCTGGTTGTTGTTGATATAAAGCGTGTTGTGTTGTTGTTCTTCCAGGTTATTTTTGCTACAGACGAATGGTTCGCTCCTGCTGCCAACCTGCTGAAGGTACGACTTCAGGTTTGACCTCAGCTGCACATATTAAAGCCACAGTCCGGCTCCTTTACCACAACACTAAGGCAGCAGAACCGTCTCCTCTTCTGAGATCATGAACGAAGACACGAGGTGGGAGAGCAGCAGGCTGTTTTATTTCACGAGCACTTCAGTTCTCAAGCATGACATCGACTCAACACTCTAAACGATTTCACCGTAAAATAACGACAACTTGCTGGCAGCATTGACGCCAGTAATTTACCGTTCATTTACGGTGAAGCTGCCGTAATTTACTTTTACGGTATCTTACAGTATACTGGATTACGGTATGTGACAGTAGGATAGCTGTGTTTAACAGTGATTTTACGGTATATGCCAGAATGTTACCGTTTGTTTACAAAGAGTAATACAACCAAATATTTCATCAAATCATAAAATCTTTAATGACCGGCTGAACTGAACTCATGAGGATAACCTCAGACCAGTAGCGCCGAGACCGAAAAGTGGCCGATGGTCTGCTGCTCAGCGGGATGTACCTCTCCCTGGAGTGGTTTGTCAGTACTTTTCCAACTTCACACTGTTTGCTGAAGGCAACATGCAAGAGAAATCATAACACACCAGATCAGTTACAGCTTCCTTGAAAACATTAAACCCACGAGCTTTGGCTCAGGTTTACAGAAAGCAGCGTCAAATGAGGGAACTCTGTTAGAAAACAGCAGCTGATGCAGGCCGATGGCCATGTACAAAAGG
Organism: Lycodopsis pacificus; assembly: GCA_028022725.1. NCBI lineage: Eukaryota > Metazoa > Chordata > Actinopteri > Perciformes > Zoarcidae > Lycodopsis > Lycodopsis pacificus. The sequence continues at coordinate 527,110 of CM051705.1, read as the reverse complement.
CTCCCAGTGGTCTCGGTGCAGCAGTCTCCCACAGTTTGGACTCCACCTGAACACATCAGGAGTGTTCATGGAGAACCGAAGGCCACAGCTGCTGGCCTCTATGCAGCGCTGACGATGTGAGCGCCATGGCAAGGCTCTGACTACGCTCTGAACACAGTTTGAGTGTCACACGTCACACGTCACACGTCTTCGTACCAGAATTCACTCACAAACCAGGAAGTGGAAGGACCCCAGACCACATGAGCTGCCTGTGGCTGTGCCTGGGGTTATATGTCCTGTTGGTTCGGGTCATTGGCTCCCTGGAGGCTCCACAATTATTAAGCCTGAAAGAAAAAGTTATTTTATTTGGTCTCTCAGCTGCACGCTCACTGATTCCTAAAGGACGCGTCACTCTTTACAAACACACATCTATGTTGCATCATTGACTCTTCATCATTGAGTCTTCATCAAACTAACAGCAGCAAACAGTGACTTTGTTGGGGACTATTTTCAGCGGCGGATGAATCCACAGCTGCTGCTGTAGCGTATTGGTGGCAGCAGGACGGTGAACGTGTGACTGATGCAAACAGAGATCACCAGCTTCAGGGACGTGCTGCTGGTGTGAATATTCATGTGATGATGTGTTCCTCCAGAGGGAGCCGCCGGCGTTCAGCGCTTCGGCCTTCACTCAGTGTGGAAAGTGGATGGATGGATGGGAGACGAGGAGGAAGAGGACGACGGGTTAGTATCACAGCTCAGTGTTTACGTTTCACTTCAGAACTTTATGATGCTCACACTTTATACATTCCTTAAAATAAACATCTATTTACATGAATCGCTCTTCAATAACGAACAAAAACCTTAAAATGATTCAAGTGACGAGGACAAGCTGCTTACTCCTCAATGTATCAATATATAATGTGATACATTAATAACACTGTTAATAACAACACAAATACTACTACTAATAATATTAATTATCTTATTTGTGAAGAGAGTAAACTCAAAATGTATGAAATATTTGGGACAATTGTAGAAGTTAAATAATGAATCCTTGCAAATATAATAATAATGTGTTATTATTATTCACTATATATATACATATATATGTATATATGTATACATATGTATACATATATACATATATATATACATATATATGTATATATATATACATGTATATATGTATATATGTATATATGTATATATATATATATATATATATATATATATATACACACACAACTCAATAAGAAGAAAACTTCAGATATGAAAACAGACAGAAACATTTAGAATGAATGAATAAATAAAGGGAGGTTAAGTACACATTCATATCTTAGATTATATAAGTTCATCAGCCACGATGAGTAAACTATCGGTGTGAATAATGAGTTCAATATACACAATAACATAACAAGAGATTTAATGTTACAGTATGTATACTATACAGTACACACACTATACAGTACAAATATAATAATACAAAGTACACATCAAACAAAGGAGAATACTGTGATACATCATATCAAATGGCAGTCAGAGTTGTAGTAATTACAGCATTGATTTACAGTCATATAATGTAAATGTGAAATATGAGACTACTTCTTACAGAGACACAGCAGATCATTGTCTCTTTCTTTGGAGACAGCGCCCTCTGGAGGACAAACTGTGTGACGGAGACTAAACGTCCTCACACTCAAGCCGTGACACTTACTGATCAGCTGACTCATCAGTAAATACGTCTGCAATGAACCGATATCGATCTTTCTCGTCATTAAATGCAATGTGCCCTCCAGCATCCATGGCCTCCGAGCTCGTACGTCGATGTTTCTGTTCCGTCTGACGTCGCTTCTTCTCTTAACTCTCGGTGGAGGTCATGACTGGAGCATCGTGCAGCTGGGAGTACCGGGACTGATCTACGGCCTCGACGTCGACACGTCCTTCTTCACTGGAAACCACTCGCCCTGCGTCTCCGTCCAGGCCGGCTGTCTGGGTACCAGCTCCTCTCATCCTCCTCAGACTAAACTATGAGACTCTGTTACTGAACGAGCAAGATTACAAACGCCGGGTCTGTTGGTTCCAAAGAAACTTCATTTACATGAAATTAATATTTGACAATGAATTAGTGACTGATTGTATATGTGCACACAGAACAACAGGAGTTATTTAGTTTGTTAGACACTTTAAGGTGCAGAGACAGACTCAATGGTCCTCGTCTGTTGTCGAGCTGCATCTTTGGGCCGTGTGAAAGCACCGTGTGTCCACTAGGAAGCAAACCACTGAACGAAAACATGGAAACAAAGAGAAATGACAAGATGGCCGAGGCTATACAGCAGTCAGCTCCAACACCTCTAACTGTGACTCAGTATGAGACATATGGGACTGTCCTGAACCAACACTCACCTGTTCTTCACCAGACAAACCGCCCGCCTTCAGCCTGGAGGGAGACCGAACCGGCATGGCCGCCTCCGACGGTCAGCTGGCTGCTGTCGCCAAGGTAACTGACCTTCAACACATTCTCACTCAAAACCCGTCAAATAGCAACGCTGAACCTCTCTAGACCAGCGGTTCCCAAAGGCCACGCACCCCCGTCTACATCCGGCCGGGTTCACGCACCCCCAATCCCCCCCCCCCACACACCGTAAAAAAACAAACAGAGCATAAAAATCGGACCAATGAGAGAACAGTTTGCTCGCGCGTGGCTTCTGAAAGGTAACGGACGTTCAGCAGACGATTAACCACATCTGCAGACTCGTCTACTTGCAGAGAGTGAAACTCTTCTTCACGCGACCGACTAATGCAGCAGGACGTCTTCGGACAAAGCATCGATGCGGAGACACTGTTGTTGGACGCGGGATCACGTCCAACTGTTTGCTTCTCTCTCCAATCATACATTCCAGCATCTCTCTAACATCTTGTTCCCTCTCCACCACCGCCTCTCCTTCTCCCTGTTACGCCGTCAGAATACGACCACAACACGCCGCCTGCCTCCGGCAGCAACGCGCTCGTCCACGCACGGGAACAACACGAGTTGTAATATAAACCTCATAACACCCGCCACTCTGGGCTCATACCTCCCCAGCAACGAGGCACATCACCCGGCCACAATACCTCCAGAACGTCCCCCGGGTGAACTCCGGGACTTGGTTTGATGGTTCCGAGTGGCGGCGCTCACTCTTCAGCCCTCGGAACAGACCGCGGGGCAACAACTGGTGGGTGGCGGGTCGAGGCGAGGCAGATCACAGAAACATAATAAAGACGAGAGTACTGCAAAGATACGTTGATGAGAAACGCGTTTAATGCGTCAAACACAAACGTGATCAGGGAGAAAGTATGTTCACGGTCAAACGTAATCGAGAATGCAGTTCAGTTTTGGGGGAACGTCATGTTGAGGAGACAGGACTGCACCATGAGACCTGAGACCACCATCTCTCCTCTCGCGCCCCCTACAGGCAGCTCGCACACTTTGGGAATCCCTGCTCTAGAGTCATACGACGCTCTACGTTCCCCTCTAGAGTCATACGACGCTCTACGTTCCCCTCTAGAGTCATACGACGCTCTACGTTCCCCTCTAGAGTCATACGACGCTCTACGTTCCCCTCTAGAGTCATACGACGCTCTACGTTCTCCTCTAGAGTCATACGACGCTCTACGTTCCCCTCTAGAGTCATACGACGCTCTACGTTCTCCTCTAGAGTCATGAGACGCTCTACGTTCTCCTCTAGAGTCATATGACGCTCTACGTTCCCCTCTAGAGTCATATGACGCTCTACGTTCTCCTCTAGAGTCATGAGACGCTCTACGTTCCCCTCTAGAGTCATATGACGCTCTACGTTCCCCTCTAGAGCCAGTTTTAGACGTGTCATTGACGGCACAATTGATAGCTGACATATGGTTTGATTGACAGCTGGGCTCGGAGGCGTGGCCTGAGCTGGTGTGTGTGTCGGAGCTGAAGCCTGGATACTCAGACTGCTGCCATAACTACTTCAAGGTCAACTTCAACCACAGAGTCACACACCTGCGGCTCAACATGCACCCAGGTACACACACGCACGCACGCACGCACGCACGCACGCACGCACGCACGCACACACTGTGTGTTCTTATCTCATCAGATGGAGGGATCGCCAGACTGCGGGTGTACGGCGTTGGGCAGAGAGACTGGTCGTCTGTCTCCCCCCACCAGGATGTCGACCTGGTGGCTCTGACCAATGGGGGAGTCTGCCTCGGTTACAGCGACGCCCACTTTGGACATCCACGCAACATGATTGGTTGGAATCAACACAAATAATTTGTGCATCTAATTTTATGTTAACACTGGAAATTAAGTTTTAACACTGGTGAACTGGTAACACGGTGAACCGGTGAACTGGTAACACCGGTGAACGGGTGAACTGGTAACACTGATGAACTGGTGAACTGGTAACACTGGTGAACGGGTAACACCGGTGAACTGGTGAACCGGTGACACTGGCGTGTTGTGTTTCAGGTCCCGGCCGAGCTGCCAACATGGCCGACGGCTGGGAAACGGCCCGCAGGCTGGACAGACCCAAAGACCTGAAGGTTTAAACTCAAACAGACACGGAAGTGAACATTAACGTGAACATAATTCTGTCAGGAAAAGAGACAAGACGTTAGAATGCTCCTCTCACTTTCCTTCTAAAATCCTTCTTAGTTTCCCCAAAATGTCCTCGCTGTCTAACCGCCACACATCTGAGCCCTGCAGCGTCTTTAAAGCGCCTCCCTGTGCTGCAGGTGGACCAGCGAGGGATCCTGCAGGTCCCCGGTTGGGAGTGGGCGGTGTTTGCTCTCGGTCATCCTGGACTCATCAGCAGCGTGGAGGTGGACACCAACCACTTCAAAGGTGCTCACGCCGCTTCCTCTCTCTTCAGCCTCTCTCCATCAGCAGACTACATCTACCTGTCTCTCCATCCAGGTAACTTCCCGGACTCCTGCAGGATTGAGGTTTGTTCTTTGACCGCTGAGGAGGAAGCTCAGTGCATCAGCACCAGGTGGAATTCTGGGACATGGCAGCTCCTCCTCCCCCCTCAGAAAGTACGTAATGTCCGTAAGAAATGAGTTTTAACGAGAACGATGTGTTTGCAGACAGTCGCTCCTCAGATCTGCACACATGTAACAGAGGGGGGGGCTCATCTCACTCGCACTGTACAGAAGCTCCGTCCTTTGCCAAGATGGCCGCCAGCCAAACCACGACTACCGACAACAAAAGTCTCAGCGACGAGGAGAATAAAGTCTTTGTCATTTTTCAAATCAAAATCCACAACTTTGAGTTATTAGAGCCCAACACCAAGAATCATAAACTCCAGAATGTCTCCAACATAACAGCAGTTTGTTGTTTAATTGGGAAAAGGACAAATAAAAGTGAACACAATAAAATGAGTATTTGAAAGACACACTTATATATCGTCCTTATACTTATAACTAATGTTTTATTTATTTTGAGTCATATTTCTTGTTCATGATGGATTTATTATGTTGGATTCTGTTGACTCATGTTACTCAGTGTTGCATTGTGGGGATTTACTGACGGAACAGCTGATACAAACACATCACAGCTGTCCTCGATGAGTCGCATTAATTCAGCATGTGGAGCTGCAATTCATTTAAGAAAGTCATTTCTCTTCTGGTGATAGCGTGAGATCACTTCAGGTAACATTTACCTCACGATGGCTTTTAAACAGAAGAAACGTCGAACAGTTTAGCTAAACGTCTATTGTTGGAGTCAGTTTGGTTTCTCAGCTTTCATTAAATACACACATATATATGTATATATATATATATATACATATGTACACATACACATATATCTGTATTTATACACACGGTTGGATATGTGCATGCGAGCAGCTGGTGTGTGTGTTGAGCTGCTTCCTGTCTTCACTGCGCTGCAGCTTCGTCCTCATCGCAGACATCTGTACCGCGAGCTCGCGCTGCGCTCAGCCGTCAGTCACGTGCGTCTGACCATCAGCCCGGACGGAGGCGTCAGCCGGCTGCGGCTCTTCGGTCGACCCACGGCCGCGCCGGCCAATCAGGAGAGAGCGGCGTCCAAACTGTGAGGCCGACCACAGAGACGAGAGAGCTTCTGATCCGTGTTCAGCAGTAAATCAAACATCAACAGACCGGCTGACGCTCCAACAGGAGTTCTTCAGGACCCGGACTCTGTCAGCAGAACAAACGGCTGGAATGAGATCCAGACGTCTTTCTCTTCTTCTCTCGCTGTGTTTCTCATGCTGATCTCTGCATTGAGGCTCTGCAGCTGCTCCTCCACACCTCCTCTCCGGCGGCCCTAGAATCAGGTGAAAGAGCCCGGGACCTCTGGGCCCAGAGTCCGGCTGGAAGACCAAGAACCCAGAACCCAATTCCCCCGCCTCAAACAGACGAGGAGTCACCGACCGAGCACCCATTCGCTGCTCGTTCCTCAACAATCAGCGGTTCCCCAAGGATCACCTGCTGGACCGCTGCTTCTATTAATACGTAGTAATACGTATTAATACGTATTAATACGTATTAATACGTATTACTACGTATTAATACATGGTGCCATTGTCTGGTAGAGGTTTTACCTTTTTGAAGAGCAAAACATGTAAATTCTCAGCAGAATTATTAAAGATATTTCATTCTGGTGTCAAACTTGATCAGAGAGTTGAATGTAATCACCAGCACTGCTCAGGTGATCTGACTGTTTGCAGACTTCAGTATTTGAATGGTTTACGTTTACCAATAATTCAATGCGATCGCTGCAATCTGCAAAGTAAATCTGTGTGAATCGTTTGGATGAAGTTCAACTTTGAATTAGTTCCGTTGACCAAAGAAAAACTACGAACGTCCGCTCGGAGAGGACGAGATGGAGGAAGCTACCACAGCGTCATAGCTGTCACATACCATGTTCTGCCAAAGAATTAAAGGCTCTTTCATGAACGGTGTGGAATTATGTTCTGGTAAATTAGCGAGATTACTAATGAACAGAAGTGTAAACTCTCATTTATCATCAGCTAACTGACAGCGAGCTAGCCATCGCCAACTAGCATTAGCATGTTCAAGGCTAACTAGCATGTCAACGGTTAGCCCGGCAAATACAGTATTTTACCACCAAACCTCGACCTCCAATGAACTTGATGACATCACTGCAAATCAATACATTTCATTCCTTTGAATTTAGCTGCTAATGCTAATTATCTACGGACTTCCAGAACATAACAAAGCCTTCAACTTCATTGTTGTCTTTTGTTTTGTTGAGCGACGTCTTCGATGGATGACGAGCCTCGTGACGGAGAAGCGCTCGGCTGCTCCTCCGCTGTAAACGACTCTGTGAACGCATGATTACACAAAGCGGAGCTAACAAGCAGCAGCCAGCAGGACGTCACTTCAGGGTCCACATGTGTGCTTGTGAGGTAAAGGAGCTGAATGTTCATTGAGCTGAACCAATGACGGAGAAGGTTCAGAGTCTCATGGATCAAGAAGATGTATTCCATTCGATGAAGCGTCCTGAAGTGCAGCCCAGCAAACTGATGATCAGCGCTCAGCTCGAGGGAGGCGCTCCCTCGAGAGGCAGGTCTGCTTCAGGTCATCACATGTTTCAGAGGTTCAACCTGAACACTGCTGCTGGAAAACACAACGATCAATCCCACCAAACGATCAAACAACGGTTCATCTCAGTGGTTTGAACTTTAAAGAAAGTCAACTTCAAATTCAAACGACACAAAGTCTGTCATGGTCGAGGAGGATGATGATGAAGATGATGATGATGATGAAGGTGGAGCTTGTCACGCTGCTGGCGTCATGGCGACCGAGCTGCCTGCAGCATGTCAGCGTCGCAAATGGCTTTTATTGGAAACGGTGACCTTAGACTCCGAGTAGTGACCTTCACACACACACACACACACACACACACACACACACACACACGCACTCACACGCACACACACGCACACACGCACGCACACACTCACACGCACACACTCCTGATCTGGTGAGTGTGTTTTCACTGTTTCTTAAATTCTCCATTGTTTTGCTGTCTGGAGGCTCAAACATCGAGCGTTCTGATTGGCTGAGACAAGTGGGCGTCCTCAGTGGGCGGAGCCAAATATCTTAAATACAGAAAGAGGAACTTATGAAGTTATGATGAAACGTTTTGAGACTCGATGCTGGTTGTCTGCCAGCAGAATGAAGCTCTTTATTTAAACATGTAAGCAGCATATTTACATATTTATTCATAAATTAAAACTACAGATTTATATCATCCAACTCTGCACGATGAGTACTTCTACTCTGGTACTTATAGTGGATTGTAATGCTATTTGGGGCGACCGTGGCGCACTGGGTTAAGAGGTCGTCCGCGAACCGGAAAGTCGACGGTTCGATCCCCGACTGGGACGTGTTGGTGTCTCTGAGCAACACGCTGAACCTGACGGCTCCCCGATCAACAGCAGCCGCTGCTCCCAATACAGGGACGGATCAATACAGGGACACATTTCATGTATGTGACAATAAAAATGGTTTCTCCTTCTAATACTTTTACACTGTAGTACTCCTCCTCCTCTCCTCCTCCTCCTCCTCACTCCCTCCTCCTCCTCTCCTCCTCCTCACTCCCTCCCTCCTCCTCCTCCTCCTCCTCACTCCCTCCTCCTCCTCTCCTCCTCCTCTCCTCCTCACTCTCCTCATCTGTGTTCAATAAAGTGATCGTGAAGACGTGTGCTGATCTCACGGAGCGTCAACGTTCTTTAATGTTTGTGTTCATTCAGAGCGTCTCTGGATGGTGGATCTCCTCAGGGAGGAGGAGGAGGAGGAGGAGGAAGGACAGCTCCTCTGGCCTAAATCCCCTGCCCCCCCCCCTCTCACTGTGATGGAGAGAGTCCCACAGAGAGACAGGATGGTAAAGCAGAGGGGGAGGGGTCCGACAGCTTGGTCTCTGTTTGTGTCTTTAGAAGAAACAGCTGCTCTGCTCTCAGACTGGTCCAGGCCCAGTTAAACCCTGGTCTGTCCTTAGTTAAACCCTGGTCCAGGCCCAGTTAAACCCTGGTCTGTCCTTCGTTAAACCCTGGTCCAGGCCCAGTTAAACCCTGGTCTGTCCTTCGTTAAACCCTGGTCCAGGCCCAGTTAAACCCTGGTAGAATGCAGTGACAGGAAGAGACACACACAAACAGCTGTTTGTTTTAATAAACATCAATAGAAACACGTAAACATGGATCCTGTGTTTAATAAACATCAATAGAAACACGTAAACACGGATCCTGTGTTTAATAAACATCAATAGAAACACGTAAACACGGATCTTTCGCTGTAATCGTTTATTAATCGTAATCGAATTGAATTATCGGCCGAACGACGGAGGGCAGGAGAGCTGTGATTGGCTGAGAGCGCTGCGGAGGCGGGAAGCTTTTTTTCGGAGAAGAAGAGCGGTGATTGGTTGAGGTCGGTGACGTCACCCGCATCATCAGCCGGTTAATACGACACACGCTTAGGCCGTTTGAACGGAGAGAGATGCTGCCGTCGGTGTTACCGGCTGGAAGCTAAAATAAAACGTTTAAAAGAGAGACGGCTTCGCGTGCGAGTCCCTCGCGGCGTCTCTTTTGTCCCGGAACCGCCACCATGGTTCAGCAGACCCAACATGGCGGAGCGAGGAGCAACAGGACCGGCCCGGAGGAGGGCGAGCTGCTGGCGGCCTCGACGCGCTGCTCCGCTCCGCTGAAGAAGCCGGACTGGTGCAAAACCGCGACGGGTCACATCAAGAGACCCATGAACGCCTTCATGGTGTGGTCCAAGATCGAGAGGAGGAAGATCATGGAGCAGGCACCGGACCTGCACAACGCGGAGATCTCCAAGCGGCTCGGGAAGCGCTGGAAGACGCTGAGAGACACCGAGAAGATCCCGTTCATCCGGGAGGCGGAGCGGCTCCGGCTCAAGCACATGGCCGACTATCCGGACTACAAGTACCGGCCCAAGAAGAAGCCCAAGACGGACGGCTGCTGTGCGTTTCCTCCGGGGAAACCGTCGTCCAGCCGGTCCCCGGAGAAGACGTCCGTTAGAGCCGTGAATAAAAGCCACGCTGCCGCCGCGAAGAAGCTCTCGAAGAGTAAGAGCAGCAAGCTGAGCACCGGCAGCTCCAGAGCCAGCAAGCTGCTCGTTAAACGGGAGTTTACCGACGAGGAGGAGGAGGAGCGGGAGCTTAAAGCCGAGGAGGAGGACCAGCCGATCGGCTACGGTTCCTCCAAGACGCCGCCGACCGGCTTGAGTCAGAGCTCCGCCGACGTGCACGAGCCGTCGGGTCGGCTCTTCTACAGCTTCAAGAACATCACCCGGCAGAGGAGCAGCACCTCCTCATACCCGGCCTCCTTATCACCGGCCTCCTCGTCCCGGTCCTCGTCCTCGGAGGACCTGGACGACCTCCCCGCGGAGGAGAGTCTGCTGGCCGGCTTATTCCACCTCCACGCCTCCTCCTGCTCCTCCTCCTCCTGCTCCTCGGAGCCGTGGAGCTCCTCGGCCAACCTGTCCCTGTCCCTGTCCCTGGTGGACAAAGACCTGGACTCGTGCAGCAGCAGCCTCGGGTCCCACTTCGACTTCCCGGACTATTGCACCCCGGAGCTCAGCGAGATGATCGCCGGGAGCTCGGACCTGGTCTTCACTTATTGATCAGTCGGGGACCGGGTCTGATGGGGGGGAGACCCGGTACCTGGACTCACTGTGGTACTTCTGCAAAAAAACAAAAGAAATCCCCTCAGCAGGGTTTATGGATTTCGTTTTCTGTGGCTCGGGTCTGAACCAGAACCAGAACTATGCATTCTAATGAAGTCTAATATCAGGATAAACCTCTTTATTTATCCCCCTGGACCAGGACCAGGACCACCGCTGCAGGACTCTTTTATGTGACTCTTTATTTCACATGTCGGGTTGCCAGGTCTGAGGCAGAACCCCCTAAACCAGCAGACATTTGTTTTATATGACAGAACCAAACGTACCTCATCTTTCTATTCTCACGTATTTTTGTACATCAAAGGGTCCAGCTGTGTTTTTCAGCCACTTCTTCTCGTTGTGACTGACGATGACGTCATGATTTGTAACTTGAGAGCGTGCGAGGGTTCCAATCCCGGCCTGCCTTGCTTCACCGCCTGGCTGTTTGAAGGCGTGCTGGACCGGTCCGGGTTGTTTGTGTTGTGAGTGAGGAACCGGACGTTTCTCTTTTTATCACGTTAACGCACTTTGTTTATTTTGTGCTCATTATTTTTGTGCAATATCAAAGAAAAGAGAAATAAATGAAATGAAAGCGTCTCGAGTTTTGTGTCGTAGCAGAAGAAGAACCTGAGTTAACTTGTGTGAACTGACCCCCGATCGGCTCCTTAAAGGGCCGGTACCGGTGCAGCCTCCACCAATCACAGACTCACGTTTTCACATCTTTAAAACTCTTCCGTTCCAGAGCTTTCTGCCATCGCGTCCAGTCCGCGTTCCGCCAGCCTTTGTTTTGTTTACGTTACCCACAATGCACCGCTGAGTCTCGAGGGGTCACAGGGGCAACGAATGAGAGCTCAGTCTGTTTCAACTGCTGCTCCTGAGGAGATGATGAAGAGGAAGAGGAGAGGGTTTCTAGCTGAACAGTTAGCATATCTACCATTCTCCTGATGTAGCTGTAGCTACAAACAGCTAGTGTTAGCCTAGCACAGTGTTTCCAGCTAGTTGACAAATGTCCAAACTATGTGTAGCCTAGCTTAGCACAAAGACTGAACGCAAGGGGAAACTGTCGCATCGCAGCCGCTCTCACACTGAAGTCCTCACCGATGACAGAGGAGCTCATTGGACCAGAAGAACACACACACACACACACATACAGACACACAGACACACATACATACACACATACACAGACATACAGACATACAGACACACATACACATACAGACACACACATACATACACACATACACGCACACAGACACACACACATACACGCACACAGACACACACACACACACACACATACACACACACTCTCACTTATATACAGAAGTACTCTCTGCCGATGACGCTTCTTTCTTGCGTTGAGGTACTTGTACCTCAGTAAAACTTGTGAATACTTCTTCAGCGGATCAATGAGTCGAAGAATCAACGATCAACTTCCAGATTTTATTTCTTTAGGTTCACAACAGATTCACTGATGAAGATGATGAAGAGCACTGAGGAAACATCAACATGCTCCACTGAACAGATCTCAGGTCTGTTTATGTTCTGCATTCATTAAAGTTATTCACATGAATTCACTCATTGATCCGTTATCACTTATTTAGTCTGTTAAATATTTATTCTGAAATGAATTCACTGTATTTAAATCTTCTGTTCACACAATGAGATCAGACGATTCTGTAATCATGTCTTCCTGTTGATCCAAACTTCAGAATAAAAGCCTCTGATTTTATTATTTTGGCTCTCGGTTAAAATAAAAGACTAGAATATCAATATTCTAAAGATCATTAAATGTGTTAGTTAAAAACATAAAGAACATTGATATCCACTCGTCAATAAAAACACTGATTATTGACATCGGAATAAGAAAACATCTCAAACTATCATTCTATAATTCATATATCATTTAATAATATTCATATTAATATGATTCATTCATATTGATACTATTAATTACTATTAATATTAGTAATTCATATTAATAATACGGATTACTGTTAATATTAATATTCTACTGTAAATCTGTAGAAATAAAACCCTTTATTGTTTCATCTTCTGTCGAGTTTTAACTTTCACTTTTTTAGCTTCGTTTCACCAGAGTTCATCTGGACGGATCACAACAACAACAACAACAACAACAACAACATGCAGAGCTTCTACTGAGACCAGCTGAACTACTAAACTACCGTCCACCAGCAGACGCTCCTCCGACTCATCAGAAACATTTAAACGTTGTTTTACCGACTCGTCAGCAGCTTGTGTGTCTCTATTATAAGATCTATTCTATGGATTTATTCTTTTCACCAGATTAGACACATGTTGACTGTTTGGAGCTTAAACGTTACAGGAATGTAACCTCCGCACGTTAGCCGTTAGCTAGCTGTTAGCTAGCCGTTAGCTAGCCGTTAGCTCCTTTATAAGCAGTGCTGCGGCATGATGGGAATGAATTACGAGATAAAAGGTCTACGCGTTTAGTTGGTTTTTCCATGTGTTAATTGCTCAGCGATTAGCTTAGCAATTAGCTACTAGTACTAGTATTCACACCGGTGTTGTGATACTTTAAGGGGACTAGTATTCACACCGGTGTTATTTTTAAACTATACCCGGCCAGACGAGTCGTGATTTAACTTTAAACGTCCTGATTGGTTGAGAGGGTTGAGAGGCTCCTGGTGGACCCTCATGCTCTCTGTTCACGGGTCACTATGAGGTCACTATGAGGTCACAGGATGAGGTCACAGGATGCTCTCCCGCTCCTCGCCGAAGGTGACGGTGTCGGAGGACAAGGTGCAGATCTCCGGCGGGTCTCCGGGTTTCAGGCCCCTCTTCAGGTGAACCACTCGGACGTTCTCGTTGTTGGGACCCGGCCTGGTGGAGGTGGAGGAGGAGGAGGAGGAGGAGCTCGGGGAGAGGATGACATCACTGGAGGAGGAGGCGGGGTTAAAGGAGGCCTCTGCAGGTGGGCGGGGCCTGTTTCCCTGCTGGGCGTTGGTGGTGTTGTTGTTGAGCGTGACGTTGCTCGGCGTGCGGTTCAGGTTGAAGGACCTGGAGGAGGTCCAGCTCTCCTCGGGGCTGCTGCACTGCTCCTCGGAGCAGATGGACATGCGGGCGACGGCCGGGTCCTGGAGGCCGCTGAGGCTGCTGGGAAGTCCTCTCTTCCTGTCGTCGTCCAGCTCGATCAGGTCGGCCCTCTCCAGCTGACACAGGTCGGCCTCCTCGTCCTGCAGCGAGTGGTTGGGCGAGCTCTCGTTGGACCGCACGCCGGAGTCCGACGAGTCCTTCTTGTCCAACATGGCATCCGACAGGTAGTCCTTCGCCTTCAGCGCCAGCGAGCCGGCGAGAGGCTTTGGGTCGACCGCCTTCTTTCCGTCTTTCAGCAGAAGAGGAGCGTTGTCGGACTCCTCCGACTCCTCGTCGTCGTCGCTGGTCAGCTTCCGGTAGCGCGGCCCGCCGCCGGCCTTCGTCTTCAGGTCGCCCTGGAAGAGCCCCGCCCCTTTCTCGGCCGAGGTCTTGCGGGTCATCGGGGACTTGGAGGACCCGTGGTCCCCCTTCTCGTCCTCCTCTGTGATAGGGTCCAGGGCGTCGCCGTTGGAGGTGAAGTCGGCGTTGTCTGCCGCCGGTTTACCACCGCCGCTCCTCTTGTTGAAGGACTTGCGTCCATCCTGCTCGCTGCCGCCGCCGTCTTTGCTCTTGTCCTCCGTCGATGATGTCATGAACTGACCCGGCTGCGGTTGGACGGGCCTCTCCCCGGCGCCCCCCATCTCCACCTGAGCCATCTGGGCGATGTACTCCTGGTAGGCGTCGCGGTACTCGTCCTGCTGCCGGTCCGTCAGCCGGGAGATGTCGTTGGAGGACTCCTGGGAGTTCAGGCTGGTCATGCTGGCGGTGCGGTGAGCGCCCCCCTGAGGACAGACACCACAGAAGAAGAGTTCTATTGTTGGGACTGAAGGAGACAGTGTTCCTCTGGTGGGAGGAGCCTCAGGGATTACTTATTAAAATAAGAAAATAAATAAATATAATAAGATGAAATAAAATGAGAAAGTAAAAAATATATAAAATGTTTTTATTAAAACATGTTTTATAATATAAGGTAATAAAATAGAAACGTTATAGAGAAATGAAATATAAGGTAGAACAGGATGAGTTCAGCTGAGGTGATGGAGCAGTGTGGTACTGGGTGGTACTGGGTGTTGCATGTTACCATCCACTGCGTGGGCCCCTGTCTCTGGGCCTCGTCCAGTCCCACAGTGCTCAGCTCCTCAAAGCTCAGGTTGAAGCTGTACATCGGAGACGCGTCCGCTCCTCCGTGGGACGGAGCCGACGCTCGCCGCCCCGCCTCGGTGGGACAGCCCACCATGCTGCCTTGCTCGCTGGCAGCTTCCTCGTGCAGCACCTGACTCTCTATGTGACGCATGTCCAGAACCTGCAGGAGACAGGTGACACCTGGACAGTCTGTCATTGAACTCTCAATATTTACACGTTATAATATTACACCGGGGCTCTGAACAGCTGGTGACCATGTAGGCTAACAGCTGGTTACCATGTAGGCTAACAGCTGGTGACCATGTAGGCTAACAGCTGTAGGCTAACAGCTGGTGACCATGTAGGCTAACAGGCTAACAGCTGGTGACCATGTAGGCTAACAGCTGGTGACCATGTAGGCTAACAGCTGGTGACCATGAAGGCTAACAGGCTAACAGCTGGTGACCATGTAGGCTAACAGCTGGTTACCATGTAGGCTAACAGCTGGTGACCATGTAGGCTAACAGCTGTAGGCTAACAGCTGGTGACCATGTAGGCTAACAGGCTAACAGCTGGTGACCATGTAGGCTAACAGCTGGTGACCATGTAGGCTAACAGCTGGTGACCATGAAGGCTAACAGGCTAACAGCTGGTGACCATGTAGGCTAACAGCTGGTTACCATGTAGGCTAACAGCTGGTTACCATGTAGGCTAACAGCTGGTGACCATGTAGGCTAACAGCTGGTTACCATGTAGGCTAACAGCTGGTTACCATGTAGGCTAACAGCTGGTGACCATGTAGGCTAACAGCTGGTTACCATGTAGGCTAACAGCTGGTGACCATGTAGGCTAACAGCTGGTTACCATGTAGGCTAACAGCTGGTTACCATGTAGGCTAACAGCAGCTGGTTACCATGTAGGCTAACAGCTGGTGACCATGTAGGCTAACAGCTGGTCACCATGTAGGCGAACAGGCTAACAGCTGGTGACCATGTAGGCTAACAGCTGGTGACCATGTAGGCTAACAGGCTAACAGCTGGTTACCATGTAGGCTAACAGCTGGTGACCATGTAGGCTAACAGGCTAACAGCTGGTGACCATGTAGGCTAACAGCTGGTGACCACGTAGGCTAACAGGCTAACAGCTGGTTACCATGTAGGCTAACAGCTGGTGACCATGTAGGCTAACAGGCTAACAGCTGGTGACCATGTAGGCTAACAGCTGGTGACCATGTAGGCTAACAGGCTAACAGCTGGTGACCATGTAGGCTAACAGCTGGTTACCATGTAGGCTAACAGGCTAACAGCTGGTGACCATGTAGGCTAACGTGACGATGACTCACCGTGGCTCTGAACAGCTGCCAGTCTCCAAAGTTCATGCTCATCTCCTTCTTCAGCTCGTCGATGTTGCACTGAGACAGAACTCTTCCGTTGACGTTGGCCTGGAAACCAGAAATAAACACCTTTTAGTGTCACATGACTCCTCCTCCTGCTCCCTGATGGCCCGATGGCCGAGGCCACGCCCCCTCACCTTCCTGATGGTGGCGCCGTACTGTCCCGTCATGCTCTGGTCGATGCCGTCGATCAGCCGCACTCGCTCACAGACGGCCTCCGTCGTCATGGAGCTGAGGACGGACGAGGAGGACGGACCCTGAACACAACACACGCAGGTTCAATTCCCGGGACACAAACACACAGTAAGTACCAGTTCTATGAGGACATTAGTGATGTTATTACCAGGTAATAAACCAGATAATGAAGCTCATTATTGGTATTAAATCATTAAAACACTAATAACTTTATGTTTAACTATTTTATTTTGTAAAAGTAGTAAAACGTGTTTCTATCTGTCAAATAAATAAATAAATGTCAAATAAAACCAGCTACTGACTAGTCCAGGCAAGGTGCATGCTGGGAGTAGTGGGCAGAGAGAGTCTGATCAGGCAGGGAAGGAAGGAAGGAGTTAGGGAGAGTACCTGCTTCCTTTTCAAAGATGAAACCTTATACTGCAGACAGACAGACAGACAGACAGACGGACGGACAGACAGGTGAGGAATGAAACATCTGGAAAAAGCTGACAGAAAAAGGTGAAAATGGTCTCTGACTGATTTCACTTTCAGATCATCAAAAGAAGAAAAATAAATCAACCCGTCGATTTAAAAAACAGGTTTTTTGACGTCCCTGAACGCTACGCAGCCCCACAAACCACAGAAGAAGAGACAAGACCGCCGTCGTCAACAGTAGAAGAAGAACAAAGCAGGTGATGCTGGGAAGGTTTTTAAAATAACAGGAAATAAATCATGCGTCATAATAAAAATAAATAAACAACACGTTTAATAATGAAAGTAATCATTAGTAAAACCTGACAATTATTAATAATAATAATAATAATAATTAATGGATAAAATAAATAATTATAAATAAACTAATAAACCAGCCTTTGTTTGATTCTATATAATTCTGTTATTTTAAAAGAGAAAAGATGTGAATAAATATTGTGTCGTGTTTCTCATTTATCTCTTTAATTAACTAATTGATTAATTGATTCCAGTTTGCTTAACGAGGCACCTTCGGTCCTCCGTACTCGGTGTCGTACTCACGGCTGGGACGTCCCGGCTGAAGGAGTGTTTGGGTGGAGCACGTGGGTGGAGGTGTGATGGGTAGGTGGAGGTCATGAGGGGGCGAGGCAGCTGGTAAAGGTGATGGGGGAAATATGGCTGAGGGGGGGGGGGGGGGGGGGCAGAAAATCAAAATGATTGGACCTCAAACAACAAGAAGGAAGCAAATAAAAACAAATGATAGAAAAAGACATGATAGAAGGTGGACCAGGTGAACAGGAAGCTGTGACATCGGCTTTACCTTCCACTCAACCAATCAGATGAGGAGACCCTGTGAGTGACATGAGGACGGAGCCGGGACTCACCCTGTTGTAGAAGGGGTGCTGCGGTCCGGCCA